>JAPPVO010000016.1:81502328-81712407 GCA_030407325.1 Camellia japonica | reverse complement strand
TTACGCGATTTCAGCGTGTTTGGAATTTATCTCAGGTTGCGTTGTAGACGCGCTGGGCGTTTGTTGGACCTCCTCTCACGATTCAGCTGGTTAGTGTGCCTTTTCCTTACGCGATTTCAGCGTGTTTGGAATTTATCTCAGGTACGTGTGGACGCGCTGGGCGGTTGTTGACCCCTCTCACGATTTCAGCGTGGTTGAGTGTCCCTTTTCCTTACGATTTCAGCGTGTTGGAATTTATCTCAGGTTGCGTGTAGACGCGCTGGCGGTTTGTTGGACCTCCTCTCACGATTTCAGCGTGGGTTTGAGTGTCCCTTTCTTAGCGATTTCAGCGTGTTTGGAATTATATCTCAGGTTGCGTTGTAGACGCGCTGGCGGTTTGTTGGACCCCTCTCACGATTTCAGCGTGTTTGCAGTGTCCCTTTCTTACGTGATTCAGCGTGTTTGGAATTTATCTCAGGTTGTTGTAGACGCGCTGGGCGGTTTGTTGGACCTCCTCTCACGATTTCAGCGTGGTTTGAGTGCCCTTTTCTTACGCGATTTCAGCGTGTTGGAATTTATCTCAGGTTGCGTTGTAGACGCGCTGGCGGTTTGTTGACCTCCTCTCACGATTTCAGTGTGGTTTGAGTCCCTTTCCTTACGCGATTTCAGCGTGTTTGGAATTTATCTCAGGTTGACTGGTAGACGCGCTGGCGGTTTGTTGGACCTCCTCTAAAGATTTCACGTGGTTGAGTGTCCCTTTTTCCTTACGCGATTTCAGCGTGTTTGGAATTATCTCAGGTTGCGTTGTAGACGCGCTGGGCGTTTGTTGACCTCTCTCCGATTTCAGCGTGGTTTGAGTGTCCCTTTTCCTTACGCGATTTCAGCGTGTTGGAATTTATCTGAGGTTGCGTTGTAACCCGCCTGGGCGGTTTGTGGCCTCCTATCAAGATTTCAGCGTGGTTTGAGTGTCCCTTTTCCTACGCGATTTCAGCCTATTGGAATTATCTCAGGTTGCGTTGTAGACGCGCTGGGTTTGTTGACTCCTCTCACGATTTAGCGTGGTTTGAGTGTCCCTTTTCCTTACGCGATTTCAGCGTGTTTGGAATTTATCTCAGGTTGCGTTGTAGACGCGCTGGGCGGTTTGTTGGACCCTCTCACGTTCGCGTGGTTGAGTGTCCCTTTCTTACGCGATTTCACGTGTTTGGAATTATCTCAGTTGTTGTGTAGACGCGCTGGGCGGTTTGTTGACCTCCTCTCACATTTCAGCGTGGTTTGAGTGTCCCTTTTCCTTACGCGATTTAGCGTGTTTGGAATTTATCTCAGGTTGTGTTGCAGACGCGCGGCGGTTGTTGACCTCCTCTCACGATTCAGCGTCGTTTGAGTGTCCTTTTCCTTACGCGATTTCAGCGTTTTGTCGAATTTATTCAGGTTGCGTTGTAGACCGCTGGCGGTTTGTTGGACCTGCTCTCAGATTTCAGCGTGTTTGAGTGTCCCTTTCGTTACGATTTCAGCGTGTTTGGAATTTATCTCAGGTTGCGTTGTAACGCGCTGGCGGTTTGTTGGACCTCCTCTCACGAATTTCAGCATGGTTTGAGTTCCTTTTCCTTACGCGATTTCAGTGTGTTTGGAATTTATCTCAGGTTGCGTTGTAGACGCGGGGCGGTTTGTTGACCTCCTCTCACGATTTCAGGTGGTTGGAGTGTCCATTTTCCTTACACGATTTCAGCGTGTTTGGAATTTATCTCAGGTGCATTGTAGACGCGCGGGCGGTTTGTTGGACCTCCTCTCACGATTTCAGCGTGGTTGAGTGTCCTTTTCCTTACGCGATTTCACGCTTGGAATTATCTCAGGTTGCGTTGTAGACGCGCTGGCGGTTTGTTGGACCTCCTCTCACGATTTCAGCGTGGTTTGAGTGTCCCTTTTCCTTACGCGATTTCAGCGTGTTTGGAATTTATCTCAGGTTGCGTTGTAGACGCTGGGCGGTTTTTGGACCTCCTCTCACGATTTCAGCGTGGTTTGAGTGTCCCTTTTCCTTACGCGATTTCAGCGTGTTTGGAATTTATCTCAGGTTGCGATGTAGACGCTGGGCGGTTTGTTGGCCTCCTCTCACGATTTCAGCGGTTTGAGTTCCTTTTCCTTACGCGATTTCAGCGTGTTTGGAATTATCTCAGGTTACGTTGTAGACGCGCTGGGCGGTTTGTTGGACCTCCTCTCACGATTTCACGCGTTGGTGTCAGTGTCCTTTTCGTTACGCGATTTCAGCGTGTTGGGAATTTATCTCAGGTTGTTGTAGACGCTGGGCGGTTTGTTGGACCTCCTCTCACGATTTCAGCGTGGTGAGTCCCTTTTCGTTACGCGATTTCAGCGTGTTTGGAATTTATCTCAGGTTTGTAGACGCGCTGGGCGGTTTGTTGGACCTGCTCTCACAATTTCAGCGTGTTTGAGTGTCCCTTTCCTTACGCGATTTCAGCTGTTTGGAATTTATCTCAGGTGCGTTGTAGAGGCGCGGGCGGTTTGTTGGACCCTCCTCTCACGATTTCAGCGTGGTTTGAGTGTCCCTTTTCGTTACGATTCAGCGTGTTTGGAATTATCTCAGTTGCGTTGTAGACGCGCTGGCGGTTTGTTGACCTCCTCTCACGATTTCAGCATGGTTGAGTGTCCCTTTTCCTTACGCGTTTTCAGCGTGTTTGGAATTATCTCAGGTGCGTTGTAGACCGTGCGTTTGTTGGACCTCTCTCACGATTTCAGTGGTTTGAGTGTCCCTTTCCTTACGCGATTTCAGCGTGTTTGGAATTATCTCAGGTTTGCGCTAAGCGCGCGGGCGGTTTGTTGGACCTCCTCTCACGATTTCAGCGTTGTTTTGAGTGTCTTTTCCCTTACGCGATTTCAGCGTGTTTGGAATTTATCTCAGTTGCGTTGTAGACGCGCTGGGCGTTTGTTGGACCTCCCTACGATTTCAGCGTGTTTGAGTGTCCCTTTTCCTTACGCGATTTCAGCGTGTTTGGAATTTATCTCAGGTTGCGTGTAGACGCGCTGGCGGTTTGTTTGACCTCCTCTCACGATTTCAGTGGTTTGAGTGTCCCTTTTCCTTACGCGTTTCAGCGTGTTTGGAATTATCTCAGTTGCGTTGTAGACGCGCTGGGCGGTTGTTGGACCTCCTCTCACGATTTCAGCGTGGTTTGAGTGTCCTTTTCCTTACGCGATTTCACCGTGTTTGGAATTTATCTAGGTTCGTGTAGACGCGCCGGCGGTTTTGTTGGACCTCCTCTCACGATTTCAGCGTGTTTGAGTGTCCCTTTTCCTTACGCGATTTCAGCTGTTGGAATTTATCTCAGGTTGCGTTGTAGACCGCTGCGTTTGTTGGACCTCCTCTCACGATTTCAGCGTGGTTTGAGTGTCCCTTTTCGTTACGCGATTTCAGCGTGTTGTGGAATTTATCTCAGGTTGCTTGTGACGCGCTGGGCGGTTTGTTGGACCCTCTCATGATTTCAGCGTGTTTGAGTGTCACTTTTCCTTACGGATTTCAGCGTGTTTGGAATTTATCTCAGGTGTTGTAGACCGCTGGGCGGTTTGTTGGACCTCCTCTCACGATTTCAGCGTGGTTTGAGTGTCCCTTTTCGTTACGCGATTTCACGTGTGGAATTATCTCTGGTTGCGTTGTAGACGCGCTGGGCGCGTTTGTTGGACCTCCTCTCACGATTTCATGGTTTGAGTGTCCCTTTTCCTTACGCGATTCAGCGTGTTTGGAATTTATCTCAGGTGCGTTGTAGACGCCTGGGCGGTTTGTTGGACCTCCTCTCACGATTCAGCGTGGTTTGAGTGTCCCTTTTCCTTACGCGATTTCAGCGTGTTTGGAATTATCTCTAGGTTGCGTTGTAGACGCGCTGGGCGGGTTTTGGACCTCCTCTCACGGATTTCAGCGGTTTGAGTGTCCCTTTTTCCTTACGCTTTCAGCGTGTTGGAATTTATCTCGTTGCGTTGTAGACGCGCTGGGCGGTTTGTTGGACCCCTCTCACGATTTCAGCGTGGTTTGAGTGTCCTTTTCCTTACGCGATTTCAGCGTGTTTGGAATTTATATCAGGTTGCGTTGTAGACGCGCTGGGCTTTTGTTGGACCTCCTCTCACGATTTTCAGCGTGGTTTGAGTGTCCCTTTCCTACGCATTTTCAGCGTGTTTGAATTTATCTCAGGTTGCGTTGTAGACGCGCGGCGGGTTTGTTGACTGCTCTCACGATTCAGCGTGGTTGAGTGTCCTTTCCTTACGCGATTTCAGCGTGTTTGGAATTTATCTCAGTGTTGAGACGAGCGCGGGCGTTGTTGGACCTCCTCTCACAGATTTCAGCGTGGTTTGAGTGTCCCTTTTCGTTACGCGATTTCAGCGTGTTGGAATTTATCTCAGGTTGTTGTAGCAGACGCCGGGCGGTTTGTTGGACCTCCTCTCACGATTTCAGCGTGGTTTGAGTCCTTTTCCTTACGCGATTTCAGCGTGTTTGGAATTTATCTCAGGTTGCGTTGTAGACCGCTGGGCGGTTTGTTGGACCTCCTCTCACGATTTCAGCGTGGTTTGAGTTCCCTTTTCCTTACGCGATTTCAGCGTGTTTGGAATTTATCTCAGGTGCGTTGTAGACGCCTGCGGGTTGTTGACCTCCTCTCACGATTTCAGCGTGGTTTGAGTGTCCCTTTTCCTTACACGATTTCAGCGTGTTTTGGAATTTATCTCAGGTGCGTTGTGAGCGCTGGGCGGTTGTTGGACCTCCTCTCACGATTTCAGCGTGGTTTGAGTGTCCCTTTTCCTTACGCGATTTCAGCGTGTTTGGAATTTATCTCAGGTTGCGTTGTAGACGCGCTGGGCGTTTGTTGACCTCCTCTCACGATTTCAGCGTGTTGAGTGTCCTTTTCTTACGCGATTTCAGCGTTTGGAATTTAATCTCAGTTGCGTTGTAGACGCGCTGGGCGTTTGTTGGACTCCTCTCACGATTCAGCGTGGTTTGAGTGTCCTTTTCCTTACGCGATTTCAGCGTGTTTGAATTTATCTCAGGTTGCGTTGTAGACGCGCTGGGCGTTGTTTGACCTCCTCTCACGATTGTGTGGTTGAGTGTCCTTTTCCTTACGCGATTTTCGCGTGTTTGGAATTTATCTCAGGTTTGTGTTGGCGTGCCGGGCGGTTTGTTGACCTCCTCTCACGATTTCAGGTGGTTGAGTGTCCCTTTCCTTACGCGATTTCAGCGTGTTGGAATTTATCTCAGGTTGCGTGTAGACGCGCTGGGCGGTTTGTTGGACCTCCTCTCACGATTTCAGCGTGGTTTGAGTGTCCCTTCTTACGCGATTTCAGCGTGTTTGGAATTTATCTCAGGTTGCGTTGTAGACGCTGGCGTTTGTTGGACCTCCTCTCACGATTTCAGCGTTTGAGTGTCCCTTTTCCTTACCGATTTCAGTTTTTGGAATTTATCTCAGGTTGCGTTGTGAACGCGTTGGCGGTTTGTTGACCTCCTCTCACGATTCAGCGTGGTTGAGTGTCCCTTTTCCTTACCGATTTCAGCGTGTTGGAATTTACTCAGGTTGTTGTAGAGCGCTGGCGGTTTGTTGACCTCCTCTCACGATTCAGCGTGGTTTGAGTGTCCCTTTTTCCTTACGCGATTTCACGTGTTTGAAATTTATCTCAGTTGCGTTGTAGACGCGCTGGCATTGTGACCTCCTCTCACGATTTCAGCTGCGTTTGAGTGCCCTTTTCCTTACGCGATTCAGCGTGTTTGGAATTTATCTCAGGTTGTTGTAGACGTGCTGGGCGGTTTGTTGGACCTCCTCTCACGATTTCAGCGTCGTTTGAGTCCCTTTTCCTTACGCGATTTCAGCGTGTTGAATTATCTCAGTTGCGTTGTAGACGCGCTGGGCGTTGTACCTCTCTCACGATTTAGCGGTTTGAGTGTCCCTTTTCCTTAGCGATTTCAGCGTGTTTGGAATTTATCTCAGGTTGCGTTGTAGACGCGCTGGCGGTTTGTTGGACCCCTCTCACGATTCAGCGTGGTTTGAGTGTCCCTTTTCTTACGCATTTCAGCGTGTGGGTGGAATTTATCTCATTGCTTGTAACGCGCTGGGCGGTTTGTTGGACTCCTCTCACGATTTCAGCGTGGTTTGAGTGTCCCTTTCCTTACGCGATTTCAGCGTGTTTAGAATTTATCTTCAGGTTTGCGTTGTAGACGCGCTGGGCGTTTGCGACCTCTCTCACATTTCAGCGTGTTGAGTGTCCTTTTCTTACGCGATTTCAGCGTGTTTGGAATTTATCTCAGTTGCGTTGTAGAGGCGCGGGTTGTTGGCCCTCCTCTCACGATTCAGCGTTGGTTTGAGTGTCCCTTTTCCTTACGATCAGCGTTTGGAATTTATCTCAGGTTGCGTTGTAGAGCGTGGGCGGTTTGTTGACCTCCTCTCACGATTTCAGCGTGGTTTGAGTGTCCCTTTTTCCTTACGATCTCAGCGTGTTTGGAATTTATCTCATTGCGTTGTAGACGCGCTGCGTTGTTGACCTCCTCTCACGATTTCAGCGTGGTTTGAGTGTCCCTTTTCCTTACGCGATTTCAGCGTGTTTGGAATTTATCTCTAGGTTGCGTTGTAGACGCGGGCAGTTTGTTGGACCTCTCTCACGATTTCAGCGGTTGAGTGTCCCTTTTCCTTACCGATTTCAGCGTGTTTGAATTTATCTCAGTTTGCGTTGTAGACGCCTGGGCGTTTGTTGGACCTCCTCTCACGATTTCAGCGTGGTTTGAGTGTCCCTTTTCCTTACGCGATTTCATGTGTGTGGAATTTATCTCAGGTTGCGTTGTAGACGCGCTGGGCGGTTTGTTGGACCCCTCTCACGATTTCAGCGTGTTTGAGTGTCCCTTTCTTACCATTCAGCGTTTGGAATTTATCTAGTTGCGTTTAGACGCGCTGGCCGGTTTGTTGGACCTCCTCTCACGATTTAGCGTGGTTGAGTGTCCCTTTTCCTTACGCGATTTCAGCGTGTTGGAATTTATCTCAGGTTGCGTTGTAGAGGCGCGGGCTGGCTGTTGACCTCCTCTCACGATTTCAGCGTGGTTTGAGTGTCCCTTTCCTTACGCATTTCAGCGTGTTTGGAATTATCTCAGGTTGCGTTGTAGACGGCTGGCCGTTTGTTGGACCTCCTCTCACGATTTCAGCGTGTTTGAGTGTCCTTTCCTTACGCGATTTCAGCGTGTTTGAATTTATCTCAGGTTGCTGAGACGCGCGCGGTTGTTGACCTCCTCTCACGATTCAGTGTGTTTGAGTGTCCCTTTTCCTTTACGCGATTTCAGCGTGTTTGAATTTATCTCAGTTGCGTTGTAGAGCGCGGGGCGTTTGGACCTCCTTTCACGATTTCAGCGATGGTTTTGAGTGTCCCTTTTTCCTACGCGATTTCAGCTGTTTGGAATTATCTCAGGTTGCGTTGTAGACGCGCTGGGGCGTTTGGACCCCTCTCACGATTCAGCGTGGTTTGAGTTCCCTTTTTCCTTACGCGATTTCAGCGTGTTGGAATTTATCTCAGGTTGCGTTGTAGACGCGCTGGGCGGTTTGTTGGACCTCCTCTCACGATTTCAGCGTGGTTTGAGTGTCCCTTTTCCTTACGCGATTTCAGCCGTGTTTGGAATTTATCTCAGGTTGCGTTGTAGACGCGCTGGGCGGTTTGTTGACCTCCTCTCACGATTTCAGCGTGGTTTGAGTGTCCCTTTTCCTTACGCGATTTCAGCGGTTGGAATTTATCTCAGGTTGCGTTGTAGACGCTGGGCGGTTTGTTGGACCTCCTCTCACGATTTCAGCGTGGTTTGAGTGTCCCTTTTCCTTACGATTTCAGCGTGTTTGGAATTTATCTCAGGTTGCGTTGTAGACGCGCTGGCGGTTTGTTGGACCTCCTCTCACGATTTCAGCGTGTTTGAGTGTCCCTTTTCTTACGATTCAGCTGTTTGAATTTATCTCAGTTGCGTTGTAGACGCGCTGGCGGTTTGTTGGACCTCCTCTCACGATTTCAGCTGGTTTGAGTGTCCCTTTTCCTTACGCGATTTCAGCGTGTTTGGAATTATCTCAGGTTGCGTTGTAGACGCGCTGGGCGGTTTGTTGGACCTCCTCTCACGATTTCAGTGTGGTTTGAGTGTCCCTTTCCTTACGCGATTTCAGCGTGTTTGGAATTTATCTCAGGTTGCGTTGTAGACGCGCTGGGCGGTTTTTTGGACCTCCTCTCACGATTTCAGCGCTGGTTTGAGTGTCCTTTTCCTTACGCGATTTCAGCGTGTTTGGAATTTATCTCAGGTTGCGTTGTAGACGCGCTGGGCGGTTGTTGACCTCCTCTCACGATTTCAGCGTGGTTTGAGTGTCCCTTTTCCGTTACGCGATTTCAGCGTGTTTGGAATTTATCTCAGGTTGCGTTGTAGACGCGCTGGGGTTTGTTGGACCCCTCTCACGATTTCAGCTGGTTTGAGTGTCCTTTTCTTACGCGATTTCAGCGTGTTTGGAATTTATCTGAGGTTGCGTTGTAGACCGCTGGGCGGTTTGTTGGACCTCCTCTCACGATTTCAGCGTGGTTTGAGTTCCCTTTTCCTTACGCGATTTCAGCGTGTTGGAATTTATCTCAGGTTGCGTTGTAGACGCGCTGGGCGGTTTTGTTTGGACCTCCTCTCACGATTTCAGCGTGGTTTGAGTGTCCCTTTTCCTTACGCGATTTCAGCGTGTTTGGAATTTATCTCAGGTTGCGTTGTAGACGCGCTGGCGTTTGTTGGACCTCCTCTCACGATTTCAGCGTGGTTTGAGTGTCCCTTTTCCTTACGCGATTTCAGCGTGTTTGGAATTTATCTCAGGTTGCGTTGTAGACGCGCTGGGCGGTTTGTTGGACCTCCTCTCACGATTTCAGCGTGGTTTGAGTGTCCCTTTTCCTTACGCGATTTCAGCGTGTTTGGAATTTATCTCAGGTTGCGTTGTAGAGGCGCTGGGCGGTTTGTTGGACCTCCTCTCACGATTTCAGCGTGGTTTGAGTGTCCCTATTCGTTACGGGATTTCAGCGTGTTTGGAATTTATCTCAGGTTGCGTTGTAGACGCGCTGGGCGGTTTGTTGGACCTCCTCTCACGATTTCAGCATGGTTTGAGTGTCCCTTTTCCTTACGCGATTTCAGCGTGTTTGGAATTTATCTCAGGTTGCTTTGTAGACCGCTGGTTTGTTGGACCTCCTCTCACGATTTCAGTGTGGTTTGAGTTCCCTTTTCCTTACGCGATTTCAGCGTGTTGGAATTTATCTCAGGTTGCGTTGTAGACGCGCTGGCGGTTTGTTGGACCTCCTCCACGATTTCAGCGTGGTTTGAGTGTGTTCTTTTCCTTACGCGATTTCAGCGTGTTTGGAATTTATCTCAGGTTGCGTTGTAGACGCGCTGGGCGTTTGTTGACCTCCTCTCACGATTTCAGCGTGGTTTGAGTGTCCCTTTCTTACGCGATTTCAGCGTGTTTGGAATTTATCTCAGGTTGCGTTGTAGACGCGCTGGGCGGTTTGTTGGACCTCCTCTCACGATTTCAGCATGGTTTGAGTGTCCTTTTCCTTACGCATTTCAGCGTGTTTGGAATTTATCTCAGGTTGCGTTGTAGACGCGATGGGCGGTTTGTTTGACCTCCTCACGATTTCAGTGGTTTGAGTGTCCCTTTTCCTTACGGGATTTCAGCGTGTTTGGAATTTATCTCAGGTTGCGTTGTAGACGCGCTGGGCGGTTTGTTGGACCTCCTCTCACGATTTCAGCATGGTTTGAGTGTCCCTTTTCCTTACGCGTTTTCAGCGTGTTTGGAATTCATCTCAGGTTGCGTTGTAGACGCGCTGGGTGGTTTGTTGGACCTCCTCTCACGATTTCAGTGTGGTTTGAGTGTCCCTTTTCCTTACGCGATTCCAGCGTGTTTGGAATTTATCTCAGGTTGCGTTGTAGACGTGCTGGGCGGTTTGTTGGACCTCCTCTCGATTTCAGCGTGGTTTGAGTGTCCTTTTCTTACGCGATTTCAGCGTGTTTGGAATTTATCCGGTTGCGTTGTAGACGCGCTGGGCGTTTGTTGGACCTCCTCTCACGATTTCAGGTGGTTTGAGTGTCCCTTTTCGTTAGCGATTTCAGCGTGTTTGGAATTTATCTCAGGTTGCGTTGTGGACGCGCTGGGCGGTTTGTTGGACCCCTCTCACGATTTCAGCATGGTTTGAGTGTCCCTTTTTCCTTATGCGATTTCAGCGTGTTTAATTTATCTCAGGTTGCGTTGTAGACGCTGGGCGGTTTGTTTAGACCTCCTCTCACGATTTCAGTGGTTTGAGTGTTCCTTTTCCTTACGCGATTTCAGGTTGTGGAATTTATCTCAGGTTGCGTTGTAGACGCGCTGGGCGGTTTGTTGGACCTCCTCTCACGATTTCAGCGTGGTTTGAGTGTCCCTTTTCCTTACGCGATTTCAGCGTGTTTGGAATTTATCTCAGGTTGCGTTGTAGACGCGCTGGGCGGTTTGTTGGACCTCCTCTCACGATTTCAGCGTGGTTTGAGTGTCCCTTTTCCTTACGCGATTTCAGCGTGTTTGGAATTTATCTCAGGTTGCGTTGTAGACGCTGGGCGGTTTGTTGGACCTCCTCTCACGATTTCAGCGTTTGAGTGTCCCTTTTCCTTACGCGATTTCAGCGTGTTTGGAATTTATCTCAGGTTGCGTTGTAGAGCGCTGGGCGGTTTGTTGGACCCCTCTCACGATTTCAGCGTGGTTTGAGTGTCCCTTTTCGTTACGCGATTTCAGCGTGTTTGGAATTTATTCAGGTTGCGTTGTAGACGCGCTGGGCGGTTTGTTGGACCTCCTCTCACGATTTCAGCATGGTTTGAGTGTCCCTTTTCCTTACGCGATTTCAGCGTGTTTGGAATTTATCTCAGGTTGCGTTGTAGACGCGCTGGCTGGTTTGTTGGACCTCCTCTCACGATTTCAGTTGGTTTGAGTTTCCCGTTTCCTTACGCGATTCCAGCGTGTTTGGAATTTATCTCAGGTTGTGTTGTAGACGCGCTGGGCGGTTTGTTGGACCTCCTCTCCCGATTTCAGCGTGGTTTGAGTGTCTCTTTTCTTACGCGATTTCAGCGTGTTTGGAATTTATCTCAGGTTGCGTTGTAGACGCGCTGGGCGTTTGTTGGACCTCCTCTCACGATTTCAGCGTGGTTTGAGTGTCCCTTTTCCTTACGCGATTCAGCGTGTTTGAATTTATCTCAGGTTGCGTTGTAGACGCGCTGGGCGGTTTGTTGGACCTCCTCTCACGATTTCAGCGTGGTTTGAGTGTCCCTTTTCCTTACGCTTTCAGCGTGTTTGGAATTTACTCAGGTTGCGTTGTAGACGCGCTGGGCGGTTTGTTGGACCTCCTTCACGATTTCAGTGTGGTTTGAGTGTCCCTTTTCCTTACGATTTCAGCGTGTTTGGAATTTATCTCAGGTTGCGTTGTAGACGCGCTGGGCGGTTTGTTGGACCTCCTCTACGATTTCAGCGTGGTTTGAGTGTCCCTTTTCTTACCGATTTCAGCGTGTTTGGAATTTATCTCAGGTTGCGTTGTAGACGCGCTGGGCGGTTTGTTGGACCTCCTCTCACGATTTCAGCGTGGTTTGAGTGTCCTTTTCCTTACGCGATTTCAGCGTGTTTGGAATTTATCTCAGGTTGCTTTGTAGACGCGCTGGGCGTTTGTTGACCTCCTCTCACGATTTCAGCGTGGTTTGAGTGTCCTTTTCCTTACGCGATTTCAGCGTGTTTGGAATTTCTCAGGTTGCGTTGTAGACGCGCTGGGCGGTTTGTTGGACCTCCTCTCACGATTTCAGCGTGGTTTGAGTGTCCCTTTTCCTTACGCGATTTCAGCGTGTTTGGAATTTATCTCAGGTTGCGTTGTGGACGCGCTGGGCGGTTTGTTGGACCCCTCTCACGATTTCAGCATGGTTTGAGTGTCCCTTTTCCTTACGCGATTTCAGCGTGTTTGGAATTTATCTCAGGTTGCGTTCGAGCGCTGGGGGTTTGTTGACCTCCTCTCACGATTTCAGTGGTTTGAGTGTCCCTTTTCCTTACGCGATTTCAGCGTTGTGTGAATTTATCTCAGGTTGCGTTGTAGACGCGCTGGGCGGTTTGTTGGACCTCCTCTAAAGATTTCAGCGTGGTTTGAGTGTCCCTTTTTCCTTACGCGATTTCAGCGTGTTTGGAAATTATCTCAGGTTGCGTTGTAGACGCGCTGGGCGGTTTGTTGGACCTCTTCTCCCGATTTCAGCGTGGTTTGAGTGTCCCTTTTCCTTACGCGATTTCAGCGTGTTGGGAATTTATCTGAGGTTGCGTTGTAGACCCGCTGGGCGGTTTGTTGGACCTCTTATCAAGATTTCAGCGTGGTTTGAGTGTCCCTTTTCCTTACGCGATTTCAGCGTGTTTGAATTTATCTCAGGTTGCGTTGTAGACGCGCTGGGCGGTTTGTTGGACCTCCTCTCACGATTTCAGCGTGGTTTGAGTGTCCCTTTTCCTTACGCATTTCAGCGCGTTTGGAATTTATCTCAGGTTGCGTTGTAGACGCGCTGGGCGGTTTGTTGGACCTCCTCTCACGATTTCAGCGTGGTTTGAGTGTCCCTTTTTTACGCGATTTCAGCGTCTTTGGAATTTATCTGAGGTTGCGTTGTAGATGCGCTGGCGGTTTGTTGGACCTCCTCTCACGATTTCAGTGTGTTTGAGTGTCCTTTTCCTTACGCGATTTCAGCGTGGTGGAATTTATCTCAGGTTGCGTTGTAGACGCGCTGGGCGGTTTGTTAGACCTCCTCTCACGATTTCAGCGTGGTTTGAGTGTCCCTTTTCCTTACGCGATTTCAGCGTGTTTGGAATTTATCTCAGGTTGCGTTGTAGACGCGCTGGGCGGTTTGTTGGACCTCCTCTCACGATTTTAGCGTGGTTTGAGTGTCCCTTTTCCTTACGCGATTTCAGCGTGTTTGGAATTTATCTTAGGTTGCGTTGTAGATGCGCTGGGCGGTTTGTTGGACCTCCTCTCACGATTTCAGCGTGGTTTGAGTGTCCCTTTTCGTTACGCGATTTCAGCGTGTTTGGAATTTATCTCAGTTGCTTGTGGACGCGCTGGGCGGTTTGTTACCCCTCTCACGATTTCAGTGGTTTGAGTGTCCCTTTTCCTTACGCGATTTCAGCGTGTTTGTAATTTATCTCAGGTTGCGTTGTAGATGCGCTGGGCGGGTTGTTAGACCTCCTCTCACGATTTCAGTATGGTTTGAGTGTCCATTCCTTACGCGATTTCAGCGTGTGTGAATTTATCTCAGGTTGCGTTGTAGACGTGCTGGGCGGTTTGTTGGACCTCCTCTCACGATTTCAGCGTGGTTTGAGTGTCCCTTTTCCTTACGCGATTTCAGCGTGTTGGAATTTATCTCAGGTTGCGTGTAGACGCGCTGGGCGGTTTGTTGGACCTCCTCTCACGATTTTAGCGTGGTTTGAGTGTCCCTTTTCCTTACGCGATTTCAGCGTGTTTGAAATTTATCTAGGTTGCGTTGTAGACGCGCTGGGCGGTTTGTTGGACCTCCTCTCACGATTCAGCGTGGTTTGAGTGTCCCTTTTCCTTACGCGATTTCAGCGTTTGGAATTTATCTCAGGTTGCGTTGTAGAGCGCTGGGCGGTTTGTTGGACCTCCTCTCACGATTTCAGCGTGGTTTGAGTGTCCCTTCGTTACGGATTTCAGCGTGTGGTTGGAATTTATCTCAGGTTGCGTTGTAGACGCGCTGGGCGGTTTGTTGGACCTCCTCTCACGATTTCAGCATGGTTTGAGTGTCCCTTTTCCTTACGTGTTTTCAGCGTGTTTGGAATTCATCTCAGGTTGCGTTGTAGACGCGCTGGGCGGTTTGTTTGACCTCCTCTCACGATTTCAGTGTGGTTTGAGTGTCCCTTTTCCTTACGAGATTTCAGCGTGTTTGGAATTTATCTCAGGTTGCGTTGTAGACGCGCTGGGCGGTTTGTTGGACCTCCTCTCACGATTTCAGCGTGGTTTGAGTGTCCCTTTTACTTACGCGATTTCAGCGTGTTGGAATTTATATCAGGTTCCGTTGTAGACGCGCTGGGTGGTTGTTGGACCTCCTATCACGATTTCAGCGTGGTTTGAGTGTCCCTTTTCCTTACGCGATTTCAGCGTGTTTGGAATTTGTCTCAGGTTGCGTTGTAGACGCGCTGGGTGGTTTGTTGGACCTCCTCTCACGATTTCAGCGTGGTTTGAGTGTCCCTTTTCGTTACGCGATTTCAGCGTGTTTGGAATTTATCTCAGGTTGCGTTGTGGACGCGCTGGGCGGTTTGTTGCACCCCTCTCACGATTTCAGCATGGTTTGAGTGTCCCTTTTCCTTACGCGATTTCAGCGTGTTTGTAATTTATCTGAGGTTGCGTTGTAGATGCGCTGGGAGGGTTGTTAGACCTCCTCTCACGATTTCAGTGTGGTTTGAGTGTTCCTTTTCCTTACGCGATTTCAGCGTGTGTGGAATTTATCTCAGGTTGCGTGTAGACGCGCTGGGCGGTTTGTTAGACTCCTAACGATTTAGCGTGGTTTGAGTGTCCCTTTTCCTTACGCGATTTCAGCGTGTTTGGAATTTATCTCAGGTTGCGTTGTACACGCGCTGGGCGGTTTGTTGGACCACCTCTCACGATTTTAGCGTGGTTTGAGTATCCCTTTTCCTTACGCGATTTCAGCGTGTTTGGAATTATTCTTAGGTTGCGTTGTAGACGCGCTGGGCGGTTTGTTGGACCTCCTCTCACGATTTCAGCGTGGTTTGAGTGTCCCTTTTCCTTACGCAATTTCAGTGCGTTTGGAATTTATCTCAGGTTGCGTTGTAGACGCGCTGGGCGGTTTGTTGGACCTGCTCTCACGATTTCAGCGTGGTTTGAGTGTTCATATTCGTTACGCGATTTCAGCGTGTTTGTAATTTATCTGAGGTTGCGTTGTTGATGCCCTGGGCGGTTTGTTAGACCTCCTCTCACGATTTCAGTGTGGTTTGAGTGTTCCTTTTCCTTACGCGATTTCAGCGTGTGTGGAATTTATCTCAGGTTGCGTTGTAGACGCGCTGGGCGGTTTGTTAGACCTCCTCTCACGATTTCAGCGTGGTTTGAATGTCCCTTTTCCTTACGCGATTTCAACGTGTTTGGAATTTATCTCAGGTTGCGTTGTAGACGCGCTGGGCGGTTTGTTGGACCTCCTCTCACGATTTTAGCGTGGTTTGAGTGTCCCTTTTCCTTACGCGATTTCAGCGTGTTTGGAATTTATCTTAGGTTGCGTTGTAGATGCGCTGGGCGGTTTGTTGGACCTCCTCTCACGATTTCAGCGTGGTTTGAGTGTCCCTTTTCCTTACGCGATTTCAGCGTGTTTGGAATTTGTCTCAGGTTGCGTTGTAGATGCGCTGGGCGGTTTGTTGGACCTCCTCTCACGATTTCAGCGTGGTTTGAGTGTCCCTTTTCGTTACGCGATTTCAGCGTGTTTGGAATTTATCTCAAGTTGCGTTGTGGACGCGCTGGGCAGTTTGTTGCACCCCTCTCACGATTTTCAGCATGGTTTGAGTGTCCCTTTTCCTTACGCGATTTCAGCGTGTTTGTAATTTATCTGAGTTTGCGTTGTAGATGCGCTGGGCGGGTTGTTAGACCTCCTCTCACGATTTCAGTGTGGTTTGAGTGTTCCTTTTCCTTACGCGATTTCAGCGTGTGTGGAATTTATCTCAGGTTGCGTTGTAGACGCGCTGCGCGGTTTGTTAGACCTCCTCTCACGATTTCAGCGTGGTTTGAGTGTCCCTTTTCCTTACGCGATTTCAGCGTGTTTGGAATTTATCTCAGGTTGCGTTGTAGACGCGCTTGGCTGTTTGTTGGACCTCCTCTCACGATTTTAGCGTGGTTTGAGTGTCCCTTTTCCTTACGCGATTTCAGCGTGTTTGGAATTATTCTTAGGTTGCGTTGTAGACGCGCTGGGCGGTTTGTTGGACCTCCTCTCACGATTTCAGCGTGGTTTGAGTGTCCCTTTTCCTTACGCAATTTCAGCGCGTTTGGAATTTATCTCAGGTTGCGTTGTAGAAGCGCTGGGCGGTTTGTTGGACCTGCTCTCACGATTTCAGCGTGGTTTGAGTGTCCATATTCGTTACGCGATTTCAGCGTGTTTGTAATTTATCTGAGGTTGCGTTGTAGATGCGCTGGGCGGTTTGGTAGACCTCCTCTTACGATTTCAGTGTGGTTTGAGTGTTCCTTTTCCTTACGCGATTTCAGCGTGTGTGGAATTTATCTCAGGTTGCGTTGTAGACGCGCTGGGCGGTTTGTTAGACCTCCTCTCACGATTTCAGCGTGGTTTGAGTGTCCCTTTTCCTTACGCGATTTCAGCGTGTTTGGAATTTATCTCAGGTTGCGTTGTAGATGCATTGGGCGGTTTGTTGGACCTCCTCTCACGATTTTAGTGTGGTTTGAGTGTCCCTTTTCATTACGCGATTTCAGCGTGTTTGGAATTTATCTTAGGTTGCGTTGTAGATGCGCTGGGCGGTTTGTTGGACCTCCTCTCACGATTTCAGCGTGGTTTGAGTGTCCCTTTTCCTTACGCGATTTCAGCATGTTTGGAATTTATCTCAGGTTGCGTTGTAGACACGCTGGGCGGTTTGTTAGACCTCCTCTCACGATTTTAGCGTGGTTTGAGTGTCCCTTTTCCTTACGCGATTTCAGCGTGTTTGGAATTTATCTCAGGTTGCGTTGTAGACGCGCTGGGCGGTTCGTTGGACCTCCTCTTACGATTTCAGCGTGGTTTGAGTGTCTCTTTCCTCACACGATTTCGGCATGTTTAGAATTTGACTTAGGTTGCGTCGTGTGCACGCCTGATTTTTTGTTTTTTCTCCTCTTGTGGTTCCAACGTGGTTGGAGTATTTTACCCTGTTTGCATTTTGCATGCATTCATTGCTCGCGCTATTTTGCACATCATACTGTTCTGTGCATTCATTTGTTCGCGCTATTTTGCGTATCGCGCTATTTTGCGCATCTCATTGCATTTTGCATGCGTTCAATCGCGCTATCTTGCGCACCTCAATCGCACTGTTTTGTGCATTTCATTTCAATCGCGCTATTTTGCGCATCGCGCTATTTTGCGCATCTCATTGCATTTTGCATGCATTCAATCGCGCTATCTTGCGCATCTCTTTGCATTTTGCATGCATTCAATCGCGCTATCTTGCGCACCTCAATCGCACTGTTTTGTGCATTTCGTTTCAATCGCGTTATTTTGCGCATCGCGTTATTTTGTGCATCTCATTGCATTTTGCATGCATTCAATCGCGCTATCTTGCGCACCTCAATTGCACTATTTTGTGCTGTCTATCATTGCGCTATCTTGCGCACATCATCGCACTGTCTTGTGCACTCGCGCTTTCTTGCGCATCGCGCTATTTTGCACATCGCATTGTTTTGTGCAGTTTGCATTCGCGCTATCTTGCGCACCTTATCTGTACTTGTTAGTGCATTGCATTGTTATGCATCCCTACCGGCTTGCGTTGTCACGCATGCCGCCTCCTTGCATTTTTATGCACACTCCATACGCGTCGTCACGCAGCTTTTCAATTGCATTGTTATGCATGTTTCTAACGATATTGCACCTGTTAAGTTTATTTCTTTTTCAGGCACGATATTGTATGTACGGTTCATTTGAAGCTGGTGCAACCAGACGAGCCGCACAGGTATTGTATTCACTCCGTGTGAAACGTGGTAAGAATTGCATAATTTTCTTACATCCTTCCTATCGGAATATGTAGGACTATTTTTCACTTGCTTAAAATGTTGCATTTATTTTGTATAATTGCTTCATCATAGCTCTCTTTGCATGATTGTTAGTCATGCTCTTGCATCTTGCATATCATTTGCATCTTGCCCCTTCCTGCGGGTGTATCTCTTTATTATATTGATTGATTGTCTGAGTCTTCGGCCTTGTCAAAAATGGGTCGTCTCTGGGCTTTGACATTCACTCCCGTCACTTTGCGACTTCTAAGTTCTGTCAAAGAGGGGCAACTGTAGACACCCCATTTTTGACCATCCTCAAGACTTGGTTGTGCTTGTAGGTACACCCAACAACTGGTTCGATTGCTCCCAGCACTCGACTATCGCGGCGGAACGTCACCGGTTCGAGCTTCCCGGACCCTGTATCCTTTCTGCCTCATTTTTGGACCTTGATTTAGGTCCTTTCAGAGTGGACTCCTGGTGCACTGCCGGCCATGGCCTTGACCCTGCCGGCCACTGATGAAGCCCTGCCGGCCATCAGTGTGGCACTGCTGGCCATTACTGATGGCCGGCACCCCCCTATCTCAGCTGGTTTTCCTCCAGATCTTTTGAGCCAGCTGATTTTTTTTTTACTCCCCTCCATACACGTGTATGGAGGGATGAAGGCCTTGCAAAGCTTCTTGAAGAAGCTTTGGCTTTTCATTTCTCTATATAAGGAAGAGGCTTCTTCCTTACACCTGTTCTGGATTTTTGAAGAGAAAAAAAACCTCTCTTTCTCTCTATATTGCTTGTGTTTAATGCCTTGAAATTGATTTCCTTGCACTTTTACACTACAACACATAGATATACACCACCACCATTGGATCAAGCTTCTTGGGAGGAATTCTTAAGCTCTGAAAACTGGTTTCCACCCCCAGAAGTTGTTGGTTTCAAAGAGGGTCTTCAAGGGTGAGCATTTCCCCCATTTTTGCACTTTCTTGCACCTTGCTTTAGCCCTCTTTGCATATTGTTTTAGCTTTGCTTATAACTGAAAAAAGTCTTGTTTTTAAGTGCTTTTTAAGTTTGGTTAAGGTCATTTTGCTTTTGGGGTGTGTAGCCCCCTTGCATGCTTTGTTTGGCTTTGTTTTAAGCCATATTTGGAGGCCTCCGAGCTAGCCTTGGTTTGGCCTTCCTACCACTGAAATCCAGTGGGATTTTCAGTGGTAGAGGTGTGGTTTTGAGGTCCTAAATCAGAGGGGGTAGTCCCCTCTCTTTGTATTCCTCTTTGCTTGCATTTTTGGCCTTCCAAAGGACCATCCCTCTATGCATTTTTGGGTTGGTCCAGGCCTTTTTTTGTGACTTATAGGACCTACCTTGGCCCTATCCAAGGCTGGTTTGGTCATGTCTTGCTTGCATCTTGCATGTTTAGTGTAACTCCATCATAGCTCATCAAAGTAGCATGTGTGCTTGGCTTTTTCGAGTCCATTTCAATCCATTTTGGTGATGTTTTACCATGCCATGAACCTGTTTTGGATTGGTTTTGTTACTCCATGCTTGCATGATGCACTTGTAATGTAAATCCCCTAAACTAGCTTCATATGCTCCATGCCATGCCATGTCATTTTAGCTTGTTTGGTTTACATTCCAGCATGTATTTGGTCATCATTTGGTGTTATTGACCCTATCCATAGTTGGTTTGATCATCCTTTGCATGCTCCATATAGGTGTAGAACAAATTTGTTTACTAGCCTTTTGTGCATGATTTTGCTCATTATACTAGCATATTTTGGCTTGGCTTAAACACGATTTTATGCTTATTTTGAAGTGTTCTAGGACTGTTTTGGGCTGCCATGACCATATCACTCATGCTTTGTATAGCTATAGTGTAAATGCTTAGGCTAGTCTTGGGTTTTGAGGCCTCTATCATGCCATACATGTGATGTTTGCATGCCTTGCCCTCATTCCATATGCTATTTAGTCCATGAAATATTGTCATACACTTGCATTTGACATGCCTTGAATGCTTTGTATAGCTTGTGCTTATGCCTCAAAAATGGACTTTTGTGCATGCCATTTAGCCTAAGCCTTTGGCTCATCATTTCAGTACATTTTGGGTCCTAATATACCATGATGTAACTCTATTTTTGGTTGTCCAAGTCATGCCATGATTGGTTCTCATAGGTGTAGTGCATTGCCTCTTTAAAGCCTTGCATGATCCTTGTTTGTAGCCTTGTGTTCTAGCCTATGTTGGCTAGCTTTGAGCTTGGTTTTGGTCTTGCTTGGACCTGCCCTAAGACTGTTTTAGGTCCCCCCGGCCCCTTGGGGCTTGCCTTGTATGGCCATGGTTTAAGTCCCTTTGCTTACTTTGAGCCTTGAGCATCATAACATGCTATGCTTGCATTGTTGAGTTGATTTGGCATCAATTTACATGGTATTTCAGAGCCTACTCCATTGCATATATCCATGTTTGTTGCTCCTTAGTGTGCTTAAGAGTTGTCCTCTTTGTGCCTTAATACTTGAGCCATTTGGCATGCATGCTTGCCTTGCCTTTCCATGCTTTTCATGCCATCAATTCCATCACTTTGGCTACTGATTTGGACCTAGTTGAGAGCCGTCCATCTTTGGTGTAAGCCCATCTTACCATGTTGTCGCATGCTTGTTTCATTTGGTATGTTGTTGCATACTTGTTTAGCTTCGCATGTTGCATGCTCACATGTTCATGTTGCATTTTGTCATGTGTCCAAGGTTGTTGCCTCACATCATGCTTATACGCTTGTTGCATGCTTGGGTTAGTTGCATGTTTGCACACTTAGTCATATCGCATGTTTGCCATGCTTATGTGTTGCATTATTTGGATTAAGTATTAATCCAAGCACGAGGAACGAGGGGTGTTTCATACTTCAAGTGATGGAGCGCGTCTCAATTCTCGGTCGCCGAAGCTCTTGATGATTCATGATAGAGTTCTAGGCTTTACTTGTTGTATTTGTGCATTCATTTTCATATTGATTTGCACAAGTTGGATCTTTGGCCGTCATGCATCGGGATGCGTGATTGATGGTCGTGGATCCGACTAGGCCTCTCCCTTGATGTTTTGAGGTGATTTGGAGTGCCATGGTGCGTACATATCCTGGGAAACCCTCCCCTTTCTCTATTTTGTGCTTCGTTGCAGTTTGGTGTCACAGCACACCAGTGGCCGGCAGCCTGCCATTGATGGCGGCAGTGTGCCACCTTGGCCGGCAGTGCTCTGTTTTTGGCCGGCAGATCTCCCTCCATGGCCGGCAGGCCACTGGTGGCTTCCCCTGCAGTGTTTTGGTAAGTTTCAGCAACGAGCACTGAAAGACACCCTGCAAACAGAGCCTCTAAAGAGCAACCGGAAGGCGTTTCGAGGCAAAGAACCGAAGCGAGCATGCAGACCCTCCTCTTATTCAAATAGAGCTGGAGCGACTCTCTTTTACTGCTTACTAGTTAGTTAGCATTTGTTATTTGTAATAATTAATTTGTTAATAATTAAGTTGTGTAATAATTAGTTGTAGCTAGTTATTCAATTCGGTTTGTAATAATTAATTAGCTTGTGAGTTAGTTAATTAGGTGGCCTGTATTATTCTTTCGGACCCTCCGAGTGAGGGCACAATTGTAATAAGTGTGCGTGCGTGTGTGCATGTCTTCCAACCCCCACTTCTTTTCCCTTTTACTTACCTGCTTTGATGGTTAGTATTAAGACATGTTTACTTTAGCATACCTTATGCTATGCATGCGTGCATCATTCATCTGTATTGCATCACCAGGCTCGACACATCATACTAACTGCATAGTATTTCAAATCTAACTTGAATACGTGTTACTTGTGCATCCCACATGCCATCTAGGATTAGCCGAGCCTATTCTAGTGACATTCTGTATGTGTTGCATTAGCCATTTAACATGGACTTGGATCATGCATGATTGCTAATATGTCCTTTGTTTGGCTCGGAGTACGATGTAAGTTTTATGCTTTAGCATCTCGCATGAGTGTGAATGCTAACATGACAGCATGCTTACCATGTGGCTAGTTGCTTATGTGATATAACTGCCTGAATGCCTGTGGGTGAAGGTTGGATTGTTTGAGTTGGAACAACTCGTTGAAATCCGTGTTCTAGCCTCCTTGCGAGTAGCAAATCCCAAAGCGTTTTCCAAACAAACGGATATGCAATGCTTTGTTCCAAATTTGGCGATCTAGTCTATACTTTTGTGTTGTGCGCATCACATAGTAATTCTAGCCAATTAACTGGAATAAGAACACATAACGTTTTCAAAATCGGATATCATGGTTAGTAGAGGCCGATCTTCAGATCGGGCGAGAGGGGGTGCTCATAGCTGACCTTCCCCAATCGTACCCAAGTTCCCGAGCCGAGGCAACTTTGGTGATGACGGACACGTGGCCTTTGGCACCGAGTCAGGGTTTCCTAAATTCCCCTATTAAAAAATATTTAGGTGGCGACTCTGTATCTGGCAAAGCAGTCTATGTTTGGCACTTCTTTCAAAATCTGTTTCTCAAAACGATTTGCTGGATTTGGATTCTTTGGTTCAGATTAAGAACCGTGACAAATCGAGTCCGAACTATAGCATGAGGCCCAAGGGCGCGTCTACACCAGATACAGAGTCGCCACCTAAATTTTTTTAATGGGGGAATTTAGGAAACCCTTACTCGTTTGCCAAAGGCCACGTGTGCGTCATCGCCAAAGTTGCCTCGGGTCGGGAACTTGGGTACAATTGGGGAAGGTCAACTATGAGCACCCCCTCTCACCCGATCCGAAGATCGGCCTCTACTAACCATGATATCTCATTTTTGAAAACACATGCGTTCTTATTCCGATTAATTAGCTAATCTTACTATGTGATGCGCACAACACAAAAGTATAGACTAGATCGCCTAATTTGGAACAAAGCATTGCATATCCATTTGTTTGGAAAATGGTTTAGGATTTGCTACTCTCAAGTAGGCTAAAACACGGATTTCAATGAGTTGTCCCAACTCAAACAATCCAACCTTCACCCACAGACATTCAGGCAGTTTATATCACATAAGCATCTAGCCACATGGTAAGCATGCTGTCATGTTAACATTCACACTATGCGAGATGCTAAAACATAAAACACTTACAGTGTACTCCAAGCCAAAACAATGAACATGTTAGCAATCATGCATGATCAAAGTCCATGTTCAGTGGCTAATGCAACGCATACAGAATGTCGCTAGAAAAGGCTCGGCTAATCCTAGGATGGTATGTGGGATGCAACAAGTAGCACGTATTCAAGTTAGAATTGAAATACAATGCTGATAGCATGATGTGCCGAGCTCGGTGCATGCAATACTGATGAATGATGCACGCATGCATAGCATAAGGTATGCTAAATTAAACATGCCCTAATACTAACCATCAAAAGCAGGTAAGTAAAAGGGGAGAAAGAAGTGGGGGTTGGAAGACATGCACACACGCACCCACACTTATTAGAGGAGAGTCAAATCCCAACCTCACACCCCATTTTGGGCCAAAGCTATTTTGAATGGTTTTTAGACCTTAAAACCCTCTCTTTCAAAATATTTTTAAAATAAAGTTTCTACGATGCTCTGAGGCTCGCATTTTGTTAAATGTTATGCTTTTCGGTAAACCGAGCGAGAACAAAGTGGAAATGAATGAAAGAGAGATGAAATCTTTGAAAAATATTTCAAAACACCTTGTTTAGGGGTTTGAAGTTGAAGAAAAGAGAAGAAGAGGGAAGAAACCAAGTTGAGGAAGAAGTTAGGTATGAATCGCTAAGAGAGTGTCGAGCAGCCCTCGCTAAATCAGGCCTATCCTTTTGAATACTTGGATTTCAGCTACAAGGCCACCACCGTTGGAAAGCTTACTTCCGGGGCTTTATTTTTCACTTAACAATCTCCTAAAGCCGTGTCCGGATGGGGGAGATATGATTGGTTGAAGTTGGGCATCATTCTGGTTGGACCGAAACTGAGCAATCTTCACTAAAAGAGGGATATCTCTTAGCACAGATGGAATTTTTAGGTGCGTCTTCAAAATTTGGAAAGAAGACTTCCGAGGCTACAGTTTAGGCTCAAGAATGACCTGAAAAGAAGTCCAGATGAAGGAATTAAGCTTGCTTCAAGTCAGGGACCAAGACTGATTTTTTCCATCGGTCTCTATGGGAGTCCATCGGCCACAATTGGACCTCATCGGCCATAGGTTGGCCAAAAGTGAACCTTATCGGCCACAAATGTTGGCTGATCGGCCAAAAATGTCCAAAAAGCCCAGAATTGGCAGATATTTCTCTTCCAGCTGCTTCCAGCTTGTGCAACCTCTCCTAGCTCAGATATTTTCGACCAAAAGCTTTGAATTGCTATATATGAAGCCAAATATCTCATATTCAAGGACTTAGAACTTCTTAAGCAAGTTTTGAGAGCTTCTCTCACTAAAACTCCCTCTCTCTCTCTACAATTTTCAGAGCTTGATCTCTGCCTCTCTCTAAAGCCTCTCCCTCTTGCCTTTTGTGTATGCAAGTAGAGAAATACCTCTCTTTTGCCTAGACATCGTTGATGAAAGTGGTCCATCTATGGGTTAAGGTTGCTTGAAGCTTACTTGGAGCCTTGTTTGAGCTAGGGGGTTGTCTCTCCCTTTTGTTCCTTAACTTGTATAGCTTTTGAGCCATCTTCCAAGGCCTTTCAAAACAAATTTTCATGCCCTTTTAACCACTGAAATCCAGTGGATTTTCAGTGGTAAAAACCCTGTTTTGAGGTCCCAAATAGGAGGGGGTTGTCCCCCCTCATCTTCTCTCCATGCCATGCCTAGTTCGCACTATAAAGTAGCATCTTTTTGTGGCTTGTGTTAGCTCTTTTCAAGCATGTTTTTGTGACTTTTAGGACATGATATAACTTTGTTTTGGGCTGGTTTGGTCACCTCTTGCATGCTTCATGTACTTGTAGTGCAAATCTTGCTTACTAGCCTTGTATGCATGATGTTTTGGCTCATTATTCTAGCATATTTTGGCTATGCTCCAGCATGATTTTATTCATATTTTGGGCTATTTTAGGACTGTTTTGGGCAGCCATGGTAGTACGACTCATGTTTTGTATAGCTATAGTGCAAATGCCTTAACTAGTCTTGACTTTTGAGGCCCCTGCCATGCTATACTTGTGATGTTTACATACCTTGGCATCATTTGGAATGATATTTCAGAGCATATAGTGTTGCTACACTTCCATGTTTTCCACTCTTTAAGTGCTCTTGAGAGTTGTACCTTTATGCCTTATTTGTGAGCCATTGCATTTGCCTCATTTTCTTGCCTTTCCAGCCATCATCTCAGTCCATTTTGGCTACTGTTTTAGCCTGCATAAGGTCTGTTTGGGGCTGGTTTGGCTATTTTAGCATTGTCTTGCATGCCTTTAGTGTAATACACTTCACTAGCTTTGATGCTTAAGCCTTGCAACATGCATCACATGAGTTGTTTGCATGATTTTAAGTCATTTAGCATGACATTTTAGTGCTAGAACATATGACATTGTCCTCTATGTTTCATCCTTTCAATGTCTTTGGAGAGTTGTGTCTTGTGCCTTAATCTTGCATTAACATGTATGCATGCTTGGGTAGTCCTTGGGGTCTTCATTTCAGCATGTTTTGCCACTATTTTGGGCATGATGTAACTCTGTTTTGAGTTGGTTTGGATGTTTGAGCATTGTGATGCATGCTTATAGTGTTATCCTCTTCACTAGCCATGGTGTTCTTGGCCCCTTAACATGTTGTGCATGAGTGTTTGCATGATAGAGCCTTGCATACCGTCTTAACATGTCAAGATTAGCATGAGAGTCTTGCATGTCATGTTGTATGTGTGCATTACATTGTGTTCAACACAGTGTTGTGTTTGAACACAAGGTGGATTAGCTCATTTCATACTTGAAGTGATGAAATGAGCCGATCTCCCTTAGTCTCCATTGCCTTTGATTATCCATGATAAGGTGATGGTCCAAGTGTCTTGTTTGTCATGCATTTATTGAGTTTGTGCAAGCTTGGCTCTTTGGCCATCATGCATTGAGATGCGTGATTGGTGGCTCGAGAGTCGAGCACTACACTCCTTTGAGCTTAAGACATGATAAGAGGTGTAGTTGCACACACATTTTCTTGTAAATACACTACCATGCCTCTGTTAGTGCTCTGTTGCAGCAAAGGGAGAATTTGCAGGAATTAGTGGCCGATCGACCACTTAGTTTGTCGATCGGCTATAAAAATTGGCCGATAACCATTATCTTTGGCCGATAGCCATAATCTCTGGCCGATGGCCTCTCAGCATATCTATAAGGTGGATCAGAAGTATTTTGGAGGTTGGCACAGTTTTCAGAAGTCTAAAACAGTGCAAACAGAGACATCACGAGGCACGGTGGTGGATTTCCGGGAGGACGCGACCAAGCATACATCATTCATCATTCCGAGGCAGAGCTGTGGCAGCCTATTTAGTTTCATACTTAGTTGGTTTTGTAACTTAATTAATTTGTTTAATCAGTTAAGAGTTTTGTAATAATTAATTAGCTAGGGTAGTTGGTTAATTAGTTGGTTTGTGTTATTTATTCGGACCCTCCGTCGAGAGGGCAAATTTTGTAATAAGTGTGCGTGAGTGTGTGAATGTTTCCCAACCCCACGCCTTTCTCCCTCTTACTTATCAGCTTTTGATGGTTAGTTTTAGGACATATTTCAATTAGCATCCTTATGCTATGCATGCGTGCATCATTCATCTGTCTTGCATGCACCGGGCTCGGCGCATCATACTAACTGCATTATATCTCAATACCAATTTGAATACATGTTATCTAGTTACACTCACATGACATTTTAGAATAGCCGAGCCTATCTTAGTTGCATTTTGCATGTGTTGCATTAGCCATCTTAACATGAACTAGGATCATGCATTGATTTCTAACTAGCTTCTTTTTTGGCTTGGAGTACTAGGTAAGCTTTTACGCTTTAGCATCTTGCATGAGTGTGAGTGTTGCCATGATAGCATGCTTGCCATGAGGCTATTTGCTTAACTACTATAACTGCATGAATGCCTGTGGATGAAGGCTTCATTACTTGAATTGGAACAATTCATCGAAATGCGAGTTTTAAGCCCACTTGAGGTGGCAAAATCATGTTTACTAAGCCCATTCGAGGGTGGCAACTCCACGTCTTAGCCTGCTTGCGAGTAGCACCTTCAAACCATTTTCAAACAAACAAACATGAGATGTTTTGTTCCAATTTAGGCGATCTAGTCTATACTTGTATGCTGTGCGCACCACGTAGTAAGGTTAGCTAATAAACCGGAATAAGAACACATGTGTTTTCCAAAACAAAATATCATGTTAGTAAAGGCCGATCTTTGATCGGGCGAGCGGGGGTGCTCATTGCATGACCTTCCCCTCTCATACCCAAGTTCCTGAGCCGAGGCAACTTTGGTGATGACGGACACATGGCCTCAGGCACGAGTCAGGGTTTCCTAAATTTCCCAAAACAAAATATTTAGATGGCGACTCTGTATCTGGCAAAGCAGTCCATGTTTGGCACTTCTTTATTAAAATCAATTTTCCAAAACGATTTGCCGGATTTGGACTCTTTGGGGATTTATCGGTCTTGCATTGCACTTTACGAGATTAGATTTAGAACCATGACACGAGTCCGAACTATAGTAGCTAAGAACAAAGCGATCTGCGCCCTCGTGCGCGGAGTTCTCGGGCGGTCTACAGTGATGCATGTCTTCCAATCCCAATTTCTTTCTCCCTTTTACTTAACCGCTTATGATGGTTAGTTTTAGGGCATATTTTGTTTAGCATACCTTATGCTTTGTATGCGTGCATCATTCATCTGTATTGCATGCACCGGGATCGGCGCATCATACTAACTGCATTGTATTTAAATACATTTACTTGAATACATGTTCAACAACATGTTATCAAGTTGCATTTCACATGACATCTTAGAATAACTGAGCCTATTTTAGTTACATTTTTTCATGTGTTGCATTAGCCATCTTAACATGAACTAGTATCATGCATGATTTCTAACTAGTTCTCTGTTTTGGCGCGGAGTACACTGTGAGTGTTTACGCTTTAGCATACTGCATGAGATGTATATGTTGCCATGTTAGCATGCTTGCCATGTGGCTAACTGCTTGAATGCTGGTGGGTGAAGGTTGGATTACTTGAATTGGAACAATTCATTGAAATCCGCGATTTAGCCTACTTGCGAGTAGGACCTCTAAACCATTTTCAAACAAACGAACATGCAATGTTTTCTTCCAACTTAGGTGATCTAGTCTATACTTGTATGCTGTGCGCATCACATAGTAATTCTAGGTTAATAACCGAAATAAGAACACATGTGTTTTCAAAAACAAAATATCATGCTTAGTACAGGCAGATCTTTGATCGGGCGAGCGAGGGTGCTCATTGCATGACATTCCCCTCTCGTACCCAAGTTCCCGAGCCGAGGCAACTTTGGTGATGATGGACACGTGGCCTTAGGCATGAGTCAGGATTTCCTAAATTCCCCCAAAATAAAATATTTAGGAGGTGACTCTGTATCTAGCAAAGTAGTCCAAGTTTGGCACTTCTTTATAAAAATCAGTTTTCCAAAACGATTTGCCGGATTTGGACTCTTTGGTGATTTATCGGTCTCACATTGCACTTTGTGAGATTAGATTCAGAACCGTGACATTGAGTTCGAACTGTAGTCGCTAGAGAACAAAACGTAATTCGCGCCCTCGCCGCGCAGAGCCGGAGAGTTCTCAGGGGCGGTCTACCGTTTCTGGCGACTCCGTTGGGGATTTCAAGAACTTGACTCGAACTCATGATATCTTGTTTTGATTACACTTATGTGTCTCTTTGCATTGCATTTGCATTGGTGCACCTAGGACACCATGTTTGCCGTATGCTATTCCTGAACGGTTTGCCGGAGGCTTGCTTGGAAAAGCGTGCCATAAGGCTGACCGGTTGCGGGCTCTGCCACGACGGGAACACAAACTCCGGTTTTTACCGGGGCACCCCTTTTGACCATTCGGCCTAGTGCATATCTGAATCCATAGTGACTACTCCAAACTAGGACAGGTTACTTACCCGATTGTAGGTTGTTTGAAACCGCTGCGTGTGTAGTGAAACCCTAGCTCCTGACAAAATAGGACAAGGAAACCCTACCCCAACATAGGGGTGTTTTGGCTCTCATTTGCTTGCTATGTGCTTTTAGAGTGTGCCTCTACAGGAATGCATGTATCGATTTGCAAGTTTGGGTATCAGGCCTGCGGGCATCAGTATTTAAAGAATCAGTTTTACCTGAGGGTATCAGATCCAGATTTGGGACAGCGATTTTGGGCACAGTGGTCAGTGTTTGAGAACAGTGTGTTTTGGCTTACAAATGCCAAGTGAGTGTTGTTATGCCAACTGTGTGTTGTCTTTATTTAAGCCGTTATGCTGTCCATTTTTCTGGTTGTTTATTCCCTTATTATGCTTTATTTATCTTTTTGCAAGGTAGTTTAGCACGATTGCATCCGACCAGGCAGATATTCCCTAAGCACTCTGGGTTAGAGGTCGCAAACTCCATCGATTCGAGGATCTGATAGACGGACAACCAGTGTACCACTCATTATCCCCGGTTATTAGACGGAGATCAGCTAGGCGCAGTACATTAGTACAACGGGTGCTAGATCAGTGGTCCTTGAGTAGTCGGGTTGAGATTTTCGAGTCTATTGCAGAGACAGATATACCGGTTATTCAGACAGTTCAGTACAGTATGGCAGGCATGGAAGAGATGATGCGTTAGCTCCAGGAGACTATGCAAAACATGCAGCGAGATGCTGCCCATCAAACAAAAGTAGTGGCCCAACAGGCAGAGTTAATCGCCAAGCTACAGCAGCAAGCCGGAGCATCTGCTTCACAGCCAGCTCCTCCTCCACCAGGAGTTCCAACACCCGAGGAGACAGCAAACGTCCAGGAAAATACGGACTCTCCAACGGGGCCAGCTCCACCCCCAATCCTACCCCGGCTATCCAAAACGCCCACCAATCTAGTGGATTCACCGTTTGAATTTGAGGTGGATCTAACGGTGCTAAAAGTGAGCAAGCTAGAAAAGCTTTTCAAGAAGGCTCAAGGCGTGAAATCCATTCCGGATATAGAGGATGGATATACCGACTTGGCCATGACGCTGCCGGACCGGTTTAAAATGCCGCACATCGACTGCTTCGATGGTTCTGGAGATCCTATGGTGCACCTGCGGCTGTTCTCGGATATCTTAAGGCCGATGGGCCTCTCCAGATTACAGAAGCTTTCCCTGTTTGGCCGGACCCTAACAAGATGCAAGGGCCAAGCATGAGAACATACATTGCAACATGAACAACCTACAAGGCTATATGGCATGCTCAATGCACATGCCTACATACTCAATGCAAGGCAACACAAGCATACGACAATATGAACGACAACAATGCAAATGGACACGGCATACACAATGCAATGAACCACATGGCATAAGCAATGCTCGATGGACTTAAACCGAAGTGGACTGACCTCAGCCATGTCCAAATCAGTGGCCAATGAGGATGAAATTAAGGCACCAAAACACACACAAGCATGCACAATGCAAGGGCCCAAGCTTAAGGCACAAAACACAACTCTCCAAGAGCATTGAAAAGATGAAACATGGAGTACAATGGCATGTGTTCCAGCACTGAAATGGCATACAAAATGACTTCGAAACATGCAAACAACTCACGCAATGCATGTTGAAAGGCTCAAGTATCGAAAGCTAGTGAAGCATATTACACTAGAGGTATGCAAGGCGATGCTCAAATGACCAAACCAACCCCAAACAGACCCTATGCAGGCCAAAATAGTAGCAAAATGAGTTGGGATGATGGCTTTGAAAGGCACAAAAATGAGGCACATGCAATGGCTCATAAACAAGGCATAAAGGTGCAACTCTCAAACACATTGAATGAGTGATAAACATGAGAATATGGTAAAGATATAAGCTCTAAAATAACATTCCCAATGATGCCAAAACATGCAAATATTTCAAGTTAGGCATGCAAGAGAGCTCGAAACTCGAAACTAGTCAAGGCCATTACACTACAAGCATGCATGGCAAGTATCATTGGACCAAGAGGCCTCAAAACAGAGCTAAGGCAGCCCAAAATAAGAACAAAATCATGTTGGAGCATGGCCAAAATATGCTAGAATAGTGAGCCAAAACATCATGCATTCTAAGCTAGTAAGCAAGGTTTACACTACAAGCATATGAAGCATGCTAGAGACTACCAAACCAGCCAAAAATAGAGTCATAACATGCCAAATGATGACCAAAAACCCACTGAAATATAGCCAATACATGCTAGAATGACATGCTACTATAGTGAGCTACAAATGGGAATGCACTACACATATGAGAAGCAAGCCAAGGGTGACCAACCAACTATGGACAGAGTTTAGGCAGGCCCTAAAAGTCACCAAAAAGTGCCTGAACCAAGCCTTGAAATGATATAAACATATGCTCCTTTGATAGGCCAAAAATGCAAATAAACAAGACAAAAGGAGAGAGGGTCACCCCTCTCTGATTTAGGATCTCAAAACCGCATGCCAACCACTAAAAATCCACTAGATTTCAGTGGCTAAAAGGCCAAGAAAGGATTAGCTCAAAGGCCTTATGGCATGGCATAAAACAAGGCCAAATAAAGCATGCAAGAGGGTAGAAGACCCTCAACACCCAAGATGCCTTAAACAAACATTTTAAGCAACTTAAAACAAGACTTTTTTCAGTTGAAAACAAAGCTCAAATAAGCATGCAAATATGGCTAAGATAGTGATCAAAATAGAGCTAAAAAGAGGGAAAGGAGGTTACCCTTGAAGCTCAGCAAAACCAGCAAGTTTCTCAGCCAAAAACTAGCTCTTGAACCCTCTCAAAACCCTTCAGCAACTCAGCTATAGGTAAGAGAGGTTGTGTGCACAAGTGTGAAGCAAAACCACAATATAAAGAGGGAAAGAGAGAGATATATGGAGAGATATATGCTTATGCCTTAGAAACAATTTCAGAACCTGTGGCAAGGAGAGGGAGAGCCTCTCTTATAGAGAAAGACCAAGGTTCAAGCTTCTGAGAGAAGCTAAACATGGATGCAATCCCTCCATACATGTGTATGGAGGATACAATCTGTGCCCTCCAGCTGGCACAGCTGGCATCCATTTAATCTGCCAAAACAGGGGGAAAGCTACCGACCAGAAAAGGTGGTCGGCCGACCACTTGCACTGGTTGGCCAACCAGGGAAAGTGGTCTCCCAGGTAAAAAAGTGGTCGGTGGGTGCAATTGGTGGTCTCCACACTGAAACCAAGCCAATGGTGGGGTGGGAGACCAGTAAATGTGGCCCAAAGACCAAGAAAACCAGTTTCCTGACCAGAAAACCGGCTGGCGGGGAGAAAAGTGGTCTCCAAAGAGAAAAAGTGGTCTCCAAAGAGAAAAAGTGGTCTCCCACCCTCGTACCACCTCCTAAGCAAGGAAAACAAGGTTCGTGCCAAAAACAAACCAACACGGATGCAAAACGAGAGTTTAGGAGGCAAAACACGCAGCCTGGAGCCTTGAAAACTGGCTGTTGAGCACCAAAAGTGGTATGCAACCACGAAAGTGATCTCCCGGACCGCAGTGTCCCTCTGGACAGAGGAAACAAGGTGTGGTTGAAAAACCAAGCCAAATGGAGAACATTAAGCGGTCCCGAGACAAGGTGCACGGCCGAAGGCTCCAAAAACCGGAAACTAGTCTCCAAACGGGAAAAGTGGCCTACAACCAGGAAAAGTAGTCCACGACCATAGAGAGATGGTCTACAAGACCTCTCCCTCCCTCCGGGAAGGGAAACAAGGCTTGGTCCGCAAACCGAGCCGAAGCACAAAGAGTTTGGAGACCCAGAGGCAAGGCTCTCAGCCAAAACTCCGAAGACTCGAAACGAGCGCAGCATGCACTATCACCGAGCGCTCAACCGATGACGTCTGAGTCTTAAGGTCGGTCAAAAATGGGGTGTCTACACTGTGTTGGCTCCGTTGAATGAACCGTACATACAATATCGTTTGACTATGTTGGCTTCGCTGAATGAATCGTACATACAACATTGTTTAACTGTGTTGGCTCTGTTGAATGAATCATACATACAATATCATTTGACTGTGTTGGCTCTGTTGAATGAACCATACATACAATATCGTTTGACTGTGTAAAAAAGAAAACCAACAAGTACAGCATAGTAAGGGTGCATGTTCTATGCACGATTAAAATAATATGAAGGCATGTTCTATGTAGGATAAATTACAAGCATGTTCTATGCATGATAAGTTGGAAGCATGTTTTATGCATAAAGGGAGAAGTGCATATTCTATGCAAGTGTATGGACAGCATATTCTTAACAAAACAAATTGAGTAGCAACTTCCGATTTACCTCTCGGAAGAGTTGAAAAATGTTTTAAAAGGATACACCTCATTCATGTTGACTAGCGAATGAACATCATGCACTGAAGACACGGTTCGGAGCTTCCACAGAGGCAATCTAAACTTAAAAGTGAACTTTCCTTGCACTTTTTTAGAAATAAGGACACAAAACAGCATCAAGACTCAATGGAGGAGCACTAAGCACTAGACGACCGCAAGGGGAGGATGTCGCCCACCCTTGAACATTGTCAGCCACCGATGGCAGATCGGGCCTTTTTGGTCTTTTCATCACAGGTCTTTAAGTAAAGGCCATGGGTCCTCATTTCCATACACCCTCATGTCCGAAATTTCACCATCTCTCTCTCTAGACCTTTTTTTTCTAGATCCGCACTTTCTACACGTTTTCCAATGTCCCACGCGAAGTTGATTCGCTAAATCCTCTTTGTTTCCTTTGTTTTGAACCGATTGAAATTTGATTTCGGTGTTTTTTTCTTCATTTTCACCACTTGAGGCTTGTTCCCCTCGAGTTTCTCTCGAGTTCTGTGCACTTTTCCCGATTTTAATTTTTTCTCCCATTTTCTCTCTCCTAGGGTTTGACTTTTTCCAAGTTTACCCTATTTCCTCCATTTTCTTTACTTTTCATCGACTCTTCACCCATATTCCAGATGGCAGACGATATACCACATGATGGAGCTCCTCTAGAGGCAGATTTAGAGGCAAAGTTTGATTCTGAGGATGAGCCGGAGCCATTACCACTGAGGGTACAACCCTTCGACCCAGCGAGAAACCACCTCCAGACACACATTCTGCATGCCGAAGTTATTATATGCTTCACTGATTTTGCTCCCAGTGCACCGGAGCATCTCCTACTGAGGGAGCCAGCCTTGCATCTTTCAACCATTACCGTTAAGGTATGAGCTCTCTCCGCCATATTTAAGTTGCATTTCTTGCACTGTCTTTCATCTAGTTGTACTTTCATAACTGTTTTATCTAATTCATCTCTACCTGGTCTGTTTACATCTGTTCTTTGCCACAAGGTGAGTCCCGCGCCTTCAGGGGGTACGGTGCTACGATTGTACGGGATTAGTATGACAAGCTCCCTGAAGGAGTACACCACATCATCGATAGGGCTAGCTTCGGCCTTTTCTGCTTTGGCCTGAAGAGAGTCATTGCTAGCTGTCCCCTTCTAGAGGCCCTTGTGGAGAGATGGTGGGACACCACCAACTCTCTCCACTTCCCACAGCTAGGGAGATGACGATGACTCCCTACAACTTTGCCACGATCACCGGCTTAGGTGTAAGGGGCGATCAGATCCCTCTTAGTACAGATATGGGAGAGTGGAAGGCAGCTTGGGTTGAGCTATTGGGGGCGCGCCCACCTTTATACTGGCTAGGCATCGTCAAATACAGTAGGTTCGAGGAGAAGTTTCGGGGGACCGAGCCAGAGATAGTTGAGGAGACAGAGCAGTACACTCGGGGTTTTCTGATATTCCTCCTCGGTACCACCCTATTTGCGAATAGGCGAACACTGTAGGATTATACCTACTAAGCGCATTGGTGACCCTTCCCCAGGTGAGTTCCTATGATTGGAGTGGAGCTGGCCTCGCCACTCTATACGGCTATATGAGCTCGACCTCCCGCCTGAGAGAAAACTTGATAGGTGGCTACTGGCGAGCTTGGGAGGTATACATTTCAGTTCCCTTTTTGCACTTTATACTTTCTGTTCAGTATTTCTTGCTTTGTATCTATTCAACACACTTGCTTTCTGCTTTGCACTTTCTATGTCTACTCACGCTATATGCTTTCTGCTTTGCATTTTCTACATCTGTTCACGCTGTATGCTTTCTGCTTTGCATTTTCTACATCTATTCAAATTCATTGTTGATCATATATCACTGCACTTTCCTTGTAGATATGGGTATATGTTTTTTTTTTTACTCTAGGCCCAGAGCCTGTAGTGGAGCTTCCATTGAAAGTCCCCTATTCACGGAGATACGAAGGTTGGCTCCACCGTAGGACCCGCGAGTCCTTCTCATTCTTCAGGCACTACTTTGACACGGTAGCTGCTTATGAGGTAACCCAAAACACAATCTTTTTTGTCTTACAACTATTCTGGTTCACATATTAGCAACTGACAGCGGCTAATAATCTGTTCACCTTGTACATGCAGATCACGTGGCAGCCATGGGCCACGATGCTGACAGGGATTCACGGCCAGTATAATGCGGCATGGGGCATTTCTCATTATCGCATTCTACTTGAGGGCCTAGTGTGACGAGCCTGGTTCCTGGGTGAGCGAGTCATGCGTCAGACCATGGGCTTGCTTGCTCCGATCATAACGATGGCAACACCAGAGTCCATGAGGTCAGCAGACATCCTATCTGCTGATGAGGTCATTCAGTTCATGGTGGGCTTGGAGGTAGACTACTTCCGAGTTGAGGGTGATTATACAGTCTTCATTCAAACATTCCTTATGCCACCTCTGACCATTGTTCGTGGGGGTGAGGGAGCGAGAGCTCCTGCTATGAGGGCGGCGCCTAGAGCGACTAGGGCGACAAGGGGTCATGGGAGAGGGGATTCTCAGGCGAGGTAGATGATTGGTTGGCTAGAGCTTTCCACTACACTTATATGTTGGCAGCATACCGGGGAGGGTTACCAGATCCCTATGGAGCCTGCACCAGCTGGGCACGAGCTTGCCGGGGTTCGAGGCACACGGATCACTTCAACGCACTTACAGGCATCTATTGAGTACACCGGGGACGCTCTCGAGCTGGCAGCTTCCCTAATGGGGATGGTGCAGAGGAGCATGAGCCTGCTCAGTCTCTACGGTATTCAGGTAACTTTCTTCAGTTTACGCTTCTTGCTATCAATCTTTCTGCTGATACACTAGCATTTCAACTGTAATATGTGCCACATTGCACTGATCTAATACGTTGTATCTAATACATTGCACTTAAATACCATATTCATACACTCATGCTGCATACCATCTTTGCATCTGATACATACATTGAGACTGATATGTTGACAACTGCCCTTTTCAGATCCCAGCTATACCGAGTGCACCGGCAAGAGCAGCACCAAGACTAGCAGTACCTCCTCCCGCAGTAGGGAGGAGAGGGAGACAGGCTCCAGCACACAATTGAGGCAGAGCCAGGGCCACCCGAGATGAGAGTAGCCCTTCAGAGCCCATTCTGAGTGATGACAATGCTGAGACGAGTGGCTCCGATGAGGCAGTGAGTCCACAGTCTGAGTCCTCTGAGAGTGGAGACAACAACGACTCTACATCTGAGAGTGGAGATGATGCTGAGACGGGTTCTGAGGCAGAGAGCGGTGATGATTCTGGTTCTGGTTCGGCATCTGGTTCAGACAGCGGTGCAAATGGAGACAGCTCTGAGTCCCCGCCCAGGAAGAGGACGAAGAGGGCCTCTCGAGCCTGGGATGGCTGGCGATGATTTTCTGTATTTTTGCTTAGTTTCTTTTGTTAGTAGTGTTAGCACATTGTACAGTTTCGGACACGTTTTATTTGCTTTAAAAACTTGTACTGCACTTTTGTAAAAATAACGATGATAGGAATGAAAACTAGTTTTCATTTGAAAAAGTGTTGTATTTTGCATCATGAGCACCACATTGCATAAAAATGAGATTGATTTTGATACTGAAAATTGAACACTTGTATTGGCATGACATTTTTAATCGGGTAATGAACCGACCAAGAACTAACAAACAAAGTAATACAACTCAATAATCACAATAACAACTCGATACACAAAAACAAAACAACTCGAATGCAACTCAACAAACTTGCTAAAGTTAAAAGGACTCAAAACAAGACCTTAAAAGACATAAAGAACAGAACAAAACACATGCCTTCAGTATTCTCAGCACATAGGTGGACAGCAAGACAGACAAGTAGGCTGTTGGCCATGAATAGAGTCTGTTGGCCATCAATGGTGGCCGGTCGGCTACCAAAGTGGCCTGTCGGCCATCACCAATGGCCGGTCGGCCATCAATGTGAGGAACCTCCAGATTGTTGCCTCCTGGCTTCCGCTCACTGTCTTATCTTCTAAAAAATGTTGAGCTTTGTGATTACTTCATTTCAACTACAAATTCTTCACAAATGGAGCCATTCTTTGCAAAAAAAAGTCTTGAATTCAATTGCAACTTTAGATGGCTCGGAAAAACTGAATTTCTGGGGTTTTAGCATAAATGCACTTTTTCCGATGAGTCGTTCTCCGCTTTGTTTTCTATTCCTACATGCCGCAGCTAGGTGTTGGAACCCGATTACACACGTCTTTAGCTTTGGGGGACAAGAGATATGCCCGACAATAGAGGAATTTCAAGTGCTAATGGAGTCCCGGCGCGATGAGGAAATCTTGCCTCAGCCCCATTTTGGTCACATCCAAGCTTTGGGATGGATGTGAGGGCTTACTCTACACGAGGCTCAATCCTTGGTTCACCACGGAGAGTTGGATATTCCCAACCTGATTCATCGATTTTCTAAAGCTGGTGATCGAGGCGACCTTCTTTGGCGAGGTTTTCGACAACACACCCTTTGTGGCTCGTGGACAAGTTGAAGGTAGTGGATTCTTGCCCTGCACACTCAGCACGGGGCTATTTCTTTCACCACCGCCTAGTGGATTTCCCGAACGAGGGATGGTGGTACCATTGGATGTGCAACAGGTCTGCTTTTGATATTGCTTGGCGTTACCCCTGGTTTGATCTGCCCGAGATGAGCTACAGCATGACTCGGCAACCTGGCATTCAGCTGATTGGTTTCACACATTGTGTATTCTACTTTTTGTTCCGATTTAGGAGTCAGTTTGGACATGGCCAGACTTTCCCAAAAGAAGGGGTAGAGTACCCAGTTTCCTTCCCCATCTGAGGTTCACAATTGGCTAGATACCCCACTGCTTGGAGGACGAGAGAGCTTCTGGCTTCTACCCCAAGTTTCAGTTGTGCCCTTTCTGGCGATTCCCTAGCTTGGCTTGAAGATGAGGCACTATCTGGGCTCAATTTAGCATCAGAGGTTTCCACGAGCACAAGCGGGGGACGCAGGAACACCTGACTCATCTATGCCCCTAGTTTATTGCTTTGATCTTACTTTTCAAGTTTTATGAATGTAATAAAAGCAACTTTGATCTGAATCGAAAGTCGAAGAACTTCGTATTGAAATCAATGAATTAAAGTTATGGGCACTAAAAGTTTTCCTTTTGGTCCAAAAATGGTCTAAGTTGTAAAGAGATTAATTTGAACAAAATCAACTTTTATCAAAACTTTTCAAAACCATTTTCGATAAAGATCACCACTTGACATGCACATAATCTATCCTCGAGATATACAACCCCGAATCCAAGGATCACAAATTGCCACTTGACTAAATAACACTGCTTAGCATTGTAACCACCTCTTCTCCTACAGTAAGGATCAGAATTGAACTTTCAGATAATAGACAAAGACGACCTGACCAACATATGGACACAGTTGATTTGGAGGTGTTTACGACCGAACTTCAGGATGAAGTTGCCTACGAATCCCGAAGATGGGAATCAGGCCTTACATTAGTTCGGTTCAGGTTGACTCGAGTATTAACTCTCTCTTTTTGCTCTCTAACTTTTGCCAAGGTCGCCCTTCCGGGTTTTCAACCTTGCGAGCTCAGTTTTTCTTTATTTTCAATTTTTCATGCTCTAACGTTTTCCTAAGTCGCCCTTCTAGGTTTTTGGCCTAGCGAGCATCTCATGGATAATATTTCTTCAACTTGTCCATGTTGATCAATTGGGAAAATTCTAAGCCATCCAGGTCCATGAGAATCACAGCTCCACCCGACTAGATAGTTTTGATAATGTAAGGACCAGTCTAATTCGGCCTGAACTTACCCCTAGGGTCATGGATGGGAGCTCGGTTGTCTTTCAGCACCAAATCCCCTTCTTTAAGATTCTAGGATTTAACTTTCTTGTTAAAAGCCTTGGCAATCCTGCATTAATAACCCTGAACATGGTGCAATGCTTTCAGCCTTCTCTCATCAAACATCATGAGTTCTTCAAACCTGCTCTGCTGCCAGTCTGCCTCTGCTATCTGACATTCTAAAATAACTCGCAGCGATGGCACTTCTATTTCAATTGGTAGAACAACCTCGATACCATATACAAGAGAATATAGGGTCACCCCTGTAGACGTCTGAATTCAAGGTCTGTAGCCCCAGAGTGCAAATGGTAATTTGTCTGGTAAGTCCCTATAGGTCTCAACCATCTTCTGTAAAATGTGCTTGATGTTCTTGTTGGTGGCCTCAACAGCTCCATTGGTTTGTGGCCGATATGTAGATGACTCATGAAAAGTCACATTGTATTTTTCTAACATGTCGATCACTTCTTTCTTGAAGTGGGAGCCATTATCAGAAATGATGTCATTTGGGACTCCATATCAGCAAATGATGTTGTTTTGGATGAACTTAGCCACGTGCGCTGCTTTCAACACTGCATAAGACTGAGCTTCCACCCACTTCGTGAAGTAATCCATTGCCACCAAAATGTATTCATGCCCATTCGACCCTTTCGGTGTAACTGCCCCAATGACGTCAATTCCCCAGACTGAGAAAGGCCATGGTGAAGTCATGTTGTACAGCTTCGACGGCAGGATATTCATACGATTAGCATGAATTTGACATTTGTGGCACCGCCGAACAAAACTGATACAATCCTCCTCCATGGTAGACCAATAGTAACCTTTCCTGAGAATCTTCCAGGCTAACATTACTCCGCTCATGTGCGCTCCGCACTCTTCTCCACGGATAGCCTCCATTAGGCGCATTGATCCCCCTGTGTCAACACATAACTTGTGCATTCCCAGATGACCCCTCTTGTACAGTTTACCTCCATAAATGATAAATTGAGTGGCCATTCGCCATATTGCCCTTTTATCTTTGTCATTTGCCCCTAATGGGTAAATCATCTTTTCCAAGAAGTTGCAGATATCATAATACCAAGGGTTTTGATCTTGAATATCATCTATTGTGGCGATAGACTCGTAGGCCGGCGTGTATCTCTACTCAATGATGATCGGACGCATCCGGACTACGAGCGGGAAGTCTATCATGGATGATAGAGTTGATAAAGCATCAGTGAACCTATTGTTCTCTCTTAGTAGATGCATGAAAGTTAGCTTCTCAAACCTATGAATCAGAACGTCTAGGGTTTTGTGATAAATCTTCATATTTCCCTCTTTGACCTTCCAGTCTCCTTTTGCTTGAGACACAGCTAGGTTCGAGTCTCCGATGACGTCCAACCTTTTTGCTCTTAGTTCCAAGGCGGCTTCCAAACCAGGGATACACGCCTCATATTCTGCTTCGTTGTTAGATACCTTGAACCAAAGTTTGAAGGCTAAAGGTATATGGGAATTGTCGGGTACTATCAGCAGCACACCTATACCATAACTGTATTGATTAGACGCTTTGTCAAAGTACATTGTCGAAATCTCTTCCTCGACTTGCAGAATAGCTTCATCTGGGAATAGATATTCTACCTCTTCATCCCCTTCTACTAGGTGATCTTCCAGGAACTCAGCTACCGCTCTCCCCTTAACAGACTTGCGAGTGACATAATTCAGATCAAATTCGGAGAGGAGAAGCAACCAACGGGCTAGCCTACCCAAAAGCGCTAGTTTGTCAAAGAGATATTTGATGGGATCTAATCTCGAAACCAGAATTACGGAGTGAGCTAACAAGTAGTGCCTCAACTTCCTGGTAGCCCATACCAAGGCTAAGCAAACTTTCTCCAGCGGGGTGTAACGGGTCTCATATTCTAGCATTTTCTTACTCAAATAGTAGATGGCTTTCTCCACCGTATCCTTAGAATCCTAAGCAAGCATGCATCCCATTGTTGTGTCCGTTACTGACAGATACAGAATCAAGGGCTTCCCTGGCTCTGGCGGTGACAACACAGGTGGGTTTTGAAGGTACTTCTTGATCTGCTCGAAAGCGAATTGACATCGATCATCCCATCGGAATTTCTTTCCTTTCTTTAGGAGACCAAATAGTGGTTCACAAGTCAAGGTTGATTTTGAAATAAACCGTCTTATGAATTGTGCTTTACCTAGAAAGCCTCGCACCTCCTTTTCAGTCCTTGGTGGCGGCATTTCTAGGATGGCCTTGATTTTGGAAGGATCTACTTCGATGCCCCTCTGTGTGATCGAGAAACCCAACATTTTTCCTACTATGACACCGAAAGTACACTTCTGTGGATTCAACCTCAGCCTATATTCTTTGATCGATTGAAAAAATTTCTCCAAGGCGGTATAGTAGCCCTCTCTTTCCTTGGACTTGACAATCATGTCGTTCACGTACACCTCGACCTCTTTATGGATCATATCATGCAGAATTGTGGTTATAACTCGTTGATAAGGTGCCCTAGTATTCTTCAACCTAAATGACATCACTCTATAGCAATAGGTTCTCCACGGCATAGTGAAAGCAATTTTCTCTCTGTCTTTGGGTGCCATCAGAATCTGGTTATACCCGGAAAAGCCATCCATGAAGGACAGCAACGTACAGCCTGCAGTGAACTCCACCAATTCATCGATGTGCGGTAGAGGAAAGTCGTCCTTCGGACTGGCTCTGTTCAGATCTCTGAAATTCACACACACCCGAATTTGGCCGTCTTTCTTTGGCACCGGAACAATGTTGGCCAACCACGTTGGATACTGAGATACTACCAAGAACCCTGCATCTATCTGCTTGGTGACCTCCTCTTTAATCTTCAAAGCCCAATCCAGGCATATTCTCCGCAATTTTTGCTTGATGGGTCGGGCCTCGGGGTCAAGAGGGATCCGATACTGTACAATATCATGATCGATTCCAGGCATGTCTTCGTAGGACCACGCAAAAACATCTTTGAAATCTTTTATTAAAGCGACTAAGCGCTCGCACTCCTCCGAAGACAACGTGGACCCGATCTGGACCAGACACGGATCCTTCTCAATACTCACATTAATTGTAATGATTTCATCAAGAAGGGGTTTTACAAACCTCTCCTCCTCTCGATTAATCAAATGTTTCAAAACTAGAGGAATTCCTTCCTCGTCGTTTTCATCAAAATTTTGAAAATCATGATCAATGCAATAAACAAGAGGCACAGAGAAATACTTGGAATCTACAGTGGCATTCTCATTCACAAGGTCAAGCTCATCCAATTCCTCGGTTACAACTGACTCAAAAGAAAAGGAAAAGACGACCTGGACAAAACCTCGGCATCCAAGTTATCAACCCTAGGAATACCGGATTCCGACTCAGAGGAACTCGAATCTGATTCTGACTCCACAGACTCTGTGGAATCAAATTCTGGCTCAATACCCGACTCAGAACTGCTAGATAAGTGGCCCTCCTCTAGCTGCCAAATGAGGGATGGTGCATCAGATGCATCCAAGATGCTGCTAGAAGGGTTCACACTTGGTTGGTCCCCAATCATGGAAATGGTTAGGTTATCCCCCAAGCTTTCTGAGTCGATCGGAGGATCCGAAAGGAGACATGCCAGTGCAGCTCCTATTTGAAGCTCGTTGTTGTCAGAATAACTTTCTCTGCTCTTTGCAGCTTCAACAGTCGGTTCAGCCATTTCCTTTGTACCATTGTCTTGCAGCTGTAAGTCAAAGAAAATTTCAAAGCCAAGAACCCGCTGCTTCTCAGAGTTGAACTAGGGTTTGTAGAAACCATAGAATGGGAAGTCTTTACCCTCTCGAACAAAATGACCATTCAGGGTTCCCCGGATTGGTCGGTGCACAAGCTCATAACGCTTCTCGATCTGCTTAGCTCTAGCTCTACCTACCATCTCTTTCCCTTTTCTCACCCAGTTCTCTTTGGTGGGCAAATAGCCAAGACCAAAGGCATGCGGGTTATGTGGCACATCGGCCAATGTAGTGGCGCCCTTCCTGCCACTTCTTCCAAATCCCATTCATGGCATATGTTGTAGCTTGTTCATGAGGTATACAGATTGGGCGCTGACATGCAAGCCCTCATCAATAGCCAACATATTCTACACTACTCGAGCCTCAGCCAAGGTAAACCCCGAAAGGAAAACATCCTCATCACCGTGCACAATTTCCAGTACAGGTGTAGTGACCTCTGGCGGAAGATGTATAGATGAATTCCCGAAGACCATGGCCACTCCCTTTCCATAGGGGTACTTCAGCATTTGGTGAAGGGTAGAAGAGACAACTTTTACGTGATTCAGCCAGGGTCGCCTAAGTAATAAGTTGAAAGTGGCAGGCACATCCAATACATGAAATTCAATGTCCTGTTGAGCTGGACCGACTTGAACTCTGATCTGCACTATTCCCATCACCTCTCTGCTTGTGTTGTCATACGCCCGGATCACCTGGGCTATAGGTACGAACTCTGCTGGCTTCAAATCGATGGTGTAGGCTGTACGACAAGGACAAACATTGCTTACTAACCTGGTGTCAACCAATACCACTAGTATCCACTTTTCTTGGCGTTCCACTGATATGTATATACGCTTGTTGTGTGCAATGCCTTCCAGCGGCAGTTCCTTGTCTAAGAAGGTTAGAGTTGGCGCAGCGCCTCCTAGGAAGACTAGTCCCACCAGTTCTTTCAGGGTAGTGTTGATGGATAACTTAGCTTTATCCATTGCCGACAGTATAGCCTGTCTGTGTACTCGCGAAGCCATAAGCAGACCCCAGATAGATATATCAGCTTGAATCTTCTTCAACTATTTCAGCACAGCCTCTTCCTCTAACTGCTTTTCCTTTTGTTTCTCAACCTCTTTATCCTTCTCGGATGCCTCAGGTTGGTCCAGATGCGGTGGTTTGATATATCGGCCACTTCTGGTCATATGGCCTACCTCTTCAGAGTACCAGGTATCATCTGGCAGGCCTTCACCCTAATCCTCATCAGTGTGGGCAAGATGCAGATCATCATCTTCCCACCATATTCCTCTAGCAACCGACAAGCAATTTTCTGATTCCGGTCTGATTATTCCCTCTTCAGCAGTGCTCCCCGCAGGGAGTTGAGCTGTTCCACCTTCTTATTTGTCTTGATCCCTTTCTTGCACAAACCGCTTTAGTACGGCTTCTTTTTCAATATCCGCGGTGCCCAGTTCTTGAGCTAGATTCTTGATACCGGCACTCTCCGGCAATTTTCCCTTGTCCTCGGCCATTCCGACCACTGCAGCTATTTTTGGTCCCATTTCCTCAGATTTTGGCACTGTCCCTTTCTCTAGGTCAGGTTCATCACTAAGCCACCCAGAATTGTTTGTCTACCCGTTCAAATCGAACCAATCAATAAGCACGTCCCCTTGATCTTGTTCATTAAAGAACTACAAATTGTCTATGTTTTCCTCCAGGTCAGCCAGATCATCTAATCCCTGACTTGGGCCCTCCTCTCAAACTACAATGACCTCCATCCCAGTCGGCAATACCACTTTCGGCTTTGCTTGACTGATTGGCACAATATAGTAGGATGAGTTATATTCCCTCTCGTCAGATAAGTCCTCAGAGCCCTCGGGTAACGAACTGACATTTTCCTCCATGGCCAATCTCCCCTTATTTGCCATCGTCACCACCACGGGTTCGGGTTGTAATGAAGGTGTGTTCACCATGCACAAGTCCGTGCTCTCAGGGATGAACAACACCGGCTTAGGTAGGTGGGAAGGGGTGATATATCTACTGGGGTCATAAGGGACGACCAGTGTGTAGATAAGGTTTATATGCCAGGGTGGAGGTACTTGGTTATATGGCGAGGAGAGGATTTGTAGTGATGTTGGGTTTTTGGGGAGGTGCTATCACCTTGTTGTGGATGAGATCTTGAATCTCATGACGCAGCCTATAGCATTGATCAGTGTCATGATCGTACTTTACCGTGTTGCTGGTGAAAAGCACAGTATTTGGTTGGGTTATGCTTCGGAGGGAGAGGATCAAGTAGAGGGCGAGGCCCTAATGGCTTAAGATGCCCCTTTTTGATCAGGACCCCTAGGGCTTTGGATAAAGGCATGTAGAGCGGGGTGAAGACCCTTTGGTTTTGGGCTTGGTGGCTTGAGGTTTGTGGAGTTATGTTAGATGTACCAGCAAAGGGGTTGGCAGTTTGGTGTGGTGGTGACCATACTCACATCCGAAGGTCGTGCAGCTGTGCTACCATTCGTGGTCGCATTAGAACTGCATGTGAAAGGCCTCTTAGGCTGCTCCTTATCAAGAGCTATCAACCCCTGCTTCATCGCATCCTCAATCTGATCACCTATTTCATGAAGCTCAGCGAATGTAAACAGTGGCAAGACGATCATTTTTTGCAGTAGTTTCCCTTGCAGATTACGGACTACCATCCGTAATTGATCTTTCTCAGATGGCCTAGTTGTCATCATTGATGCTTTGGCCCTCCACCGGGTCACGAAGTCCAAGAAGCATTCTTTTGGCTCTTGTCAGGTTGCTTCTAGATCGCGGGTCGTGACCTCGATCTGGGTGTTATAGGAGTATTGCGCTATAAAGGCCTCAGCCATCTCCTCCCAACTATGCCTCACTGAATCTTCCAATTTTCCATACCAGATGGCCGCTATCCCTGACAGGGTTCGACCAAAAAGTGACAGCTTCTAAAGTCTAGTAAGGCCCATCGGTCGTAGAATATCTGAGAATAATCGTAAGTGGACCATAGGATCCCCGAAACCATCAAACCGGTCTATATACAGCATCTTGAAAGTGTCTGGCAAAGTCACTACCGAGTCTATGAAGCCATCCTCAATATCAGGATTGAATTCACATCATGCGCCCATTTAAAGATCTTTTCTATCTTGTTGACTTTCAGTGCAATAGGGTCGACCTCGAATTCAAATCGCTCCTCCATCTGGTTACACTGGTGCCTTGGAGGTCTGCAGTGGGATCGGATCTACTTGAATGCCCGCATTTTCCTGGACATTAACTGTAACTCGGGCACTGGAATCCGACTGGGTGCTGCTGGTTGTGGTTGCTGCTGGTGCAGCCTATTTATCACTTCCGCTTGCTGAGCTACAACTTTAACCTGGCGGGCAGCATCTAACTGCATAGCCTCAATGGTCTGTTGAAGCTGATGAAACATATCTTCCATGCTAACTGGAGGATGTTGAGCTATCAGAACTGGCGAATTCTCTCTTTTTGGAGTAGAAGTAGAAGACTGAGCCTGAGCCTGACTAGGCACGGACGATGTAAAAGGTGACTACTGGACTGGTGAGTTATGCCTGATCCTCCTCGGTCTTGTTGCCGGCGGGAGCGAAGCAAACACTGGTTGCCCTCTAACAAGATCCCCGGATCTGTAAAGTCACCTTGCACGGGTCCAGAGTGCTTACGGGGTAACAGAATCGTCTGAAGTAATGGTGAAAAACTACCTCTACAGAAAGAAATGAAGCAAAAGAAAACAAAAATAAAAAACCGTGCAGTACCTTAGCTCAGACACTAACAACACACAGTTGCAATCATAAGCTGGAGAACTGTACTAAACACTGATTTATGCCCCAAAAACTACCCCAAAACTGATGCTCAAACTTGCAACTGATACATACATTCTTGTAGAGTTTCACTCTAAAAGCACATAACAGTTAAGTGAGAGCCAAAACACCCCTATGAGGAGGGTAGGGTTACCCTGTCCTGGTTTCGTCAGGAACTAAGGGTTTCACTACACAAAACACGCGGTTTCACACAATTCCTGCATTTGGGTAAGCAACCTGTCCTAGTTTGGAATAGTCTCTATGGTTTCCGATATGCAACTAGGTCGATTGGTCCAAAAGGGCACCTCGGCAAGATTACCTAATATACCTCTCACACCTAACATCGAAAAGTGAAAGGAGGATCAAATGGTACATTAGTAATCCAGATCAAAGGGTTGTGTTCCCATTATGGCAGAGCCCGCAACCAGTCAGCCTTTTGGCAAGCTTTTCCAAGCAAGCCTCCAGCAAACTACTGAGCAATAGCAGATGGCAAACACTGTGACTTAGGCACACCAATGCAAATGCAAATGCAACACATAAGTGTAAATAAAATGTCATGTCATGAGTTCAAGTCAAGTTCTCTAAATCCCCAATAGAGTCTCCAGAAAACTGTGGCTCTCCTTTTTCGGGCCCCCCTTTCGGAAGGTTTGAAAAGAAGGCCTCACAGTTGGGACTCCCGCAGTTCTGAATCTAATCTCACAAGTGCAATGTGAAATTGATAAATACCAAAGAGTCCAAATCCGACAAATATTTTTGGAAAATCAATTTTAAATCAAATAATGCCAAAATTGAGACTACTTTGCTAGATACAGAGTCGCCACCTAAATATTTTGTTTTTGAAAAATTTAGAAAACCATGACTCGTGCCGAAGGCCACGTGTCCGTCATCACCAAAATTGCCTCGGCTCGGGAACTTGGGTACGGGGGAGGGGGAGGGGGGATGGGGGAGGGGGAAAGGTCAAGAATTGAGCACCCCCGCTCGCCCGATAAAAGATCGGCCTCTACTAATCATGATATGATTTTTATAAATTATGTGCACTTGTTCTGGTTATTAGACTAGCTTTACTATGTGATGCACACAAGCAAGTATAGACTAGTTTGCTCAATTTGGAACAATTCAACTCATGTTTGTTTTGCGAAAAGGGTTTGAATTTGCCACCTCAAGTGGGCTTAAAAGTTTGCGAATTTGCCACCAAACATAGTGGGCTTAAAACATGATTTGCCACTTAACAAAGTAGGCTTAAAACGCACATTCGTTGAATCGTTCCAATTCAAACAATTTAGCATTTAAGCACATAGCCTCATGGTAAGCATGCTAGTCATGGAATTACTCACACTCATGCAAGTATGCTAAAGCATTAAAACTCACCTAGTACTCCAAGCTAAGAAGATATGATTTAGAAAATAATGCATGATTCCTAACTATACAAGATGTCTAATGCAACACATGCAATAATGCAATTATTAGGCTCGGCTACTAATATGGCATATGAATCAATTAAATAACATGAGGTCAACACGTATTCAAGGAATTATTGAAATGACAATGCAGTTTGAATGATGCGCCGAGCCTCGATGTATGCAAGACAAGATGAATGGATGCAAGCATGCGATATGCTAATTAAAACATGTCCCTAATCTAACCATCAAAAGTGATTAAATAAAAGGGAGAAAGACGTGGGGTTGGAAGACATACATGCACGCACGCACACTTATTACAACATTACACCCTCGCAAAGGAGGGTTCGAATGAATAAAAGCTAACTAGCTAACTAGGCTATTTAAGCTAGCTAATAAAAAACTTGAAACTAATTAACTAGGTATACCAGTTAACTAATTATTAGAAACCAAATTAATTAACTATTCTAGTTAGCTAATTACAAAATGAAATTGAATAACTAGTTAAACTAACTAGTTATTTACAATACTTAATTAGGTACAACTAATTAATCACAACACATACTTGATCTATTGCTAATTAAACTAATTAGCTGATCCCGAGAAGCGAGGGAGGCCCATGCATGCTTGGTTTCCACTCGAAAAGCCACTGCCTTGCTGTTCAATGCCTCTATTTGCACATTGAACACCAACAATTCTGCCCACTTCCAGAACACCTTTGCTCCAGCTTACCAACACACTATGCAAATTTCACTGATGGTTGACAAGGGGCCAGTCGGCTACCACTGGGGGTGGCTGTCAGCCACTGATAACCTGGACTTCTTTGCTGCAACTGAGAGTAAACAGGGTAAAACAGTGCATTTCCCAAGGTTATTTGCACAGTTTGCCTCTATTTTTCACGGGGGAATCAAAGGAGGGACAAAATTTGGTTCATAAACCATCAATCAAGCAATTTCATTTCATGATGGCTTGGGAAACCAATTGTGCAAGTTTAATAAATGAAAAATGTGACCAAAATGACCATCACCTTATCATGCACGATCAAGGGCAACGGGGACCTAGGAAAGTGGCACATTTCATCACTTTTGAGTATGAAATGTCCCATTTTCCTTGTGTTCAAATTAACATCCGATTTGAACACATGCAATGCAACACAAAGAAATGCTTATCTTGCCATTTTTACTTGCCAATTTTGTTTACACATTTTAGTTACCAAATCATTCTTTAATCAATTTGTCCATTGGTGAGTGTCTTCTAAGATGAAAGAATTGTCAACCAAGGGATAATGTAAGGCAAGAGAGAGATCATGCCATTGATAATGAACCCTCAAAGAGGATTAAACCATTAAGTTTGACCTCAATCTCAAGCTTAAAGGATCCCAAGCTTGAAACAACTGTCAAAAGCAAATGAAAGAGTGAAGCAAAGAGGGAGGTTACAAAGTTTATAGTGCTGAAATGGAGTGAAAAATAACACCAAAAGATGCTATCAACTCAAACAAGAGGTGTCTAAGGCCCTAAAACACCAACTTGTGAGGACCATTACACTACAACCATGCAAAACAAGGCTCAAATGAACTAACCAGCCAAAACAAAGCTAAAGTAGGTTATTTCAAAGGCTAAAACATGCTGGACTTGAGCTAAGTTAAGATAGAAAAACATGCTAACATGTGAAGCTAACTAAGCATACAAGCAGGACAAAAGGAGAGGAGGCTAACACCTCCAAATTTGGACTTCAAAATGAGTGTTTTTGCCACTGAAAAACCTCTGAAATTCAGTGGTTAAAACGCCCAAAAAAGATGGTTTGAAAGTAGTGAACAAAGGTATAAAAGCTTTACAAACTAAGAAGTAAGAAGGATAAACCACCCCTTAACTGAAAATGGCCTCAAACCACCAACTTTAGGCCACAAAAACAGAGTTTTTTACAGTTCAAAACCAGCTCCAAAACAGTCCAAAAATAGTAGAAGAGATGGCAAAGCAAGTATGTAAAACAAGCTAACAAAGCAAGTGTTTATACCTCTTGAAGCTAAGGCACAATTAGGCAACAAAGCAAGCCATAACCACCTTCTAAAGCTCAAAGAGGGTCTCAAGTAACCTCATCCCAAAGAGAAGCAACTTTGGTCAAGGATTGATAGAAAAAGTGTAGAGAAAACTAGCAACTATGCACAAGATTGTAAGAGAGAGAGATTTTTGTTCCAAAATTTCCAACCCTCAAAAATGGGGGAGGAACCCCCTATATATAGAAAAACAAGCCTTGAGCTTAGAAACATCCCACCATACACGTGTAGGGATATGCAGCTCAATGTGGTAACAGCTGGCACAGTTGTCAACAAATATCTAGAAAAAGTCATTGGTGGCCGTCGACCACCACTGGTAGCCGACCGGCCACTACGAATGGCCGATCGGCCACACCAATGGCCGACACCATGAGCCATGGCTGACAGCCTATGCTGGTGGCCGACAAGTCACCAAAAGTTCTAGACTCGAAACACCAAGCTTTTGGTCCAAAACAAGGCATAGAAAAGACAAGGTTAAAAGCCTCGAAGATAGGGCATTCCGCCGAGGACTTCGGGCACTAAACGAGCACATGCAATCATAATCATTGAGTGCACAAGCGATGACGTCCAAGTCTCGAGGTCGGTCAAAAATGGGGTGTCTACATTACCAATGCTCCAGTGTTAATTATTCCAAAGAGGTTTGGGTTGTGTTTTGATGCAAGATGGAAAGGTAGTTGCCTATGGCTCACATCATTTGAAAACACATGAGAGAAACTACCCTACCCATGATCTAGAACTAGCAGCTATGATCTTTGCCTTGATGATTTGGAGGCATTACCGATATTGTGAGAGGTTTGAGGTGTTTTCTGATCACAAGAGTTTGAAGTACCTGTTTTCATAGAAAGATCAAAATTTGAGGCAAAGGAGGTGGAAAGAGTTTTTGGAGGATTACAATTTTCATTTACACTATCATCCAGGAAAAGGCAATATAGTAGTCGTTGCCTTGAGTAGGAAATCCATTAGCAGTGTAGCTTGCATTGTCATCCGAGAATGGGAGATGTTGGATGCTATTGATCAGTTTGACTTGCATCTTGGCGAGTCCGTTGAGTCAACAGCTTTGTTTTCAGTAGTTGTATAACCCACACTTGTGAGCCGAGTTATAGAAGGGCAGAGGGCTGACCTTGAGGTAGAAACCCTCTGGGAGAAGATCTCTAGTGGAAAAATAGAGAGGGGCTTGAATGTGTATTCTGACTTGCGTGTTAGATACTTTGACTGTTTTTTCATGCTGGAGTCTTGTCGAGAAGAGGTACTTTGGGAGTTTTACCATTCACACCTTGTGGTACATCCAGAAGGCACAAAGACGTATGATGACCTTAGTGGTCAGTTTTTATGGAAGGGGATGAAGAAGGATAGAGTCGTGTTTGTGTCGAGGTGCCTTACTTGTCAACAAGTGAAAACCGAGCATCAAAGACCAACGGGTTTGTTGAAACCCTTGCTCATAGCTGAGTGGAAGTGGAAACATATCACGATGGATTTTGTTGTGGGTCTTCTGAGGATTCAACAGGGTAATGACGCCATCTGGGTGGTGTTTGACCGATTGACCAGGTCATCGCACTTTATACCTATGCACATGAGTGACTCGGTAGATTATCTAGCCGATCTTTATATTAGGGACATAGTTTGACTTTATGGGGTCCCTGTGACTATTGTTTCGGATAGAGATCTGTGCTTTACGGCTAGGTTGTGGCAGAGCCTATAAAATGACTTGGGTACTAGGTTGACTTTTAGTATCGCCTACTGTAATGCCCCGAAATAAACATAATATACCTATCTCATAACAACCACTAAATAGCAACATAAACGAATTATAAGCTTTCATTAATCAGAGTTTGATATACAAAAAGTGACACATGCAATATACATGCATAAACAATACATCCTAAATATACAGCATGTGTTACAAGATTGTAAGAAGAAATAAAAGCTAAACAGATAATCATATGCCCTAAAGGCTTACATCTTTCCAAGTCAACACTAGGGTACATCAAAAGTGAGTCTTAAGCTCAAAACAGATAAAGCCCTAGGTTTGTACAAAATCAAATGCAAAATAACAACACTAAGCCTTCAGCTCCACAGTCCTCCCAAGCTAAGTCCTTCGTGGAGGCATATCACTAGTACTTGAAATGGTTTTTCCCACATAGGGTGAACCAAAGCCTAGTAGAAACATTACAACACAATGTATAAATCTTAACAAAGCCATAAGCCTTTATGCATATGCAATGCCAGTACCAAAACATTTATATCTTCTTTCAAAAGTCGTACTATGCCAGGTTTATATCACAATTCTCAAAACCATGCCCTTTACAATACAAAGAAGGGGGAAATTTCAAGCCAGTACAACCTTTCACGGATATTTTGTCCACGAGAAACTGTCAAACAACACCCATGTAAACGTAGCCTATACAAGTGGTACTATAGCCATTTTACAGATATTTTGTCCGCGGGTATCGGCACCCATGTATATGCTCATTTTTTCTGGACTTTCACCCTGGACACACATGCCAACTTAATTTGGTGATACACACCTCTTTCTCCCGTCCGCCCTTTTTCTCAAAATCATATACATTTTCAATGTACTAAAAGAGCAACGATGTTCAATGCACATGGATGAGAAATTAGTTTTAATTCACCTAATTCTCATGCAACTTTTACAACACTCATAGCTATCCTCCACCGATAGCTCAAAACAGATATTTGTAAACAAATAAATAAATTTTATTAAAGACACACTTTTCCAAAATCTCAAGATGATAGTGATAATACATATCCACTCCGCCATCATCATCAATATTACTTCAATTTCATAATTCTCAACATCAATTCCATTTCCTCTTTACAATCTCAAACATTCACATTTTTGGGAAAAATCCCACTCTCTTTGAAAATCAATTTCAATGTAGGAAATTCCTCATTTCAACTTATATCAACTCCAATTTCATACCCACAAGCTTTTCCAAGAAACCATTTGAAACGTCCTCTTTTTCCTTTTGATTTCAAACCCTAGGTTCTACCAAAAATTACCAAACCACTATAGTCTTTTGAAATAGCAAATAACTAAGTTAAAACTCATACTAGAGTGTGAAAGATCCCTACCTCAAGCTTAGAAGATGATTGAGAGAGTGAGGAAAATTCAATAACGCCGAAACCTAACTTTGTTTGGATGAAAATGAAGCTCTAAGTAAGCTCTACCTTCTTCTCAAAGGGAATAGCATAGAGAAATCAATGGATCTAGGTATTTTGGAAGAGAGAAGGTGGGTTTTAGAGAGAGGGTCTCAACTAGGGGTTTTGAAATGTTTATAGAGAGAGAGAGAGAGAGAGAGAGAGTGAAAAGTGACTCAAAAAGGGCTGTTTACGAACTGATATATGCACAGATCACTCGTGTGCAAGATTTGTCGCTTGAGCGACCAGACACAATAAGTTTTACCGCTCGAGCGCAAGAATCTTCACTCGAGCGTAGAATACAAACTCCCAGTAGTTTTGCAGATAGAGGTCGTCATTTGAGCACAAGAAAGCTTCGCTTGAGCGAAGAGTACAAACTCCTAGTATTGTTCCACACCTGTAAAAGTACTGGAGTTTCACAAAGACTGCTCGAGCACAAGAAGTAGTGCTCGAGCGAAGGAACAAAAATCTAGGCAACTAAAGTTTGAAAAAAGAGCTACCAACGTGTTCAAACACAATCAACATAACCCAAAATCCAAACTCAAAGAGATATGAGGGGAAAGAAGACATGGACATCTATATATGACAATGAAACCTGGATCCAAAACATGAAATGGGTCGGGTCAAAACCAGGATCTCTATAATCTCCCTCCTTAAGGAATTTCGTCCCCGAAATTTTAAATCTTAAAACCACGTTTAAATAAATTAAAACAGTGATAGCAATTCAATTTCATCACCATGACCCATCCACCAGTTAACCATTCTCATTAACAAGATAAACAAGTTTTCAGCACTGAATGTACAATTCATATTTCCAAAACATATGCAATGTTTATATTTCTTTAACATAACAGAGTTTCCAATACATGTTCAAACATCAATAAATAAGTCCGGATAATTCTCCCTGACTTCTAGCTCGCACTCCCAAGTGGTCTCTTCAACCCCGTGGTATCGCCACAACACTTTTACCAAAGGAATCGTCTTGCCTCACAAGACTTGGTCACGAGTATATAGAACTCTAATAGGTCTCTCGTCATACGTGCCATCCTCGTCAACCTCTCACTCAGTCTAATCCAACATGTGTGAAGGATCCAACTCATACTACCGAAGCATATAGATACGAAACATGTCATGAACCCCGGAAAGCTGTGGTGGCAAGGCCAAACAATAAGCTACCTCCCCAATCCACTCTAGGATCTCAAAAGGCTCAATAAATCTAGGAGATAACTTCCCACTCTTCCCAAACCTCATCAAACCTCGTCTAGGTGATATCTTCAAGACGACGTGATCTCCTACCTCAAAGGATAACGGTCTTCTCTTACAATCAACACAACTTTTTTGACAACTCTGAGTCGTGACCAACCTCTTATGGATAATTGTGACTTTCTCTGTCGTTTCCCAGACTAACTCTCGACCCAACATAGGTGCATCGCCCACCTCGGTTCAACACACAGGAGATCTACACGGTCGGCCATACAAGGCCTCAAACAATGCCATGCCAATACTCGACTGGAAGCTATTGTTATAGTCAAACTCCACTAAGGGCAAGTACCTTTCCTATGACTCCTTAAAGTCAAGAACACAACGCCAAAGAATATCTTCTAGGATTTGAATGGTTCACTATAACTGCTCGTCAATCTGAGGATTATACGTGGTGCTAAAAGTCAATCTCATGCCCAAGGCATTCTGTAGGCTCTACCACAAATGAGCCATAAAATGTGGATCTCTATCCGAAACAATCGTTACTGGGACCTTGTGCAACCTCACTATGTCCCTAATGTAAAGGTCGGCTAGATAATCTACCGAGTCACTCGTGCGCATAGGTACAAAGTGTGCTGACTTGGTTAATTGATCAACTACCACCCAAATGGTGTCATTACCCTATTGGGTCCTTGGAAGACCCATAACAAAATCCAATGTGACATGCTCCAACTTCCACTCAGCTATAGGCAAGGGTTGCAGCAAACCCACTAGCCTCTAATGCTCGTCCTTCACTTGTTGACAAGTAAGGCACCTCGATACAAATACGACCACATCCTTCTTCATACCCTTCCACCAAAACTGGCGACTAAGGTCATGATACATTTTTGTGCCTCATGGGTGCACCACAAGGCGTGATCGGTGAAACTCTCAAAATACTTACTCTTGACAAGACTCTGGCACGAAAAGATGATCAAGGTATCTAACACTCGAGTCATAATATACGTTCAAGCCTTTCTCTACCTTCCCACTACAGATCTTCTTCTAGAGGGTTTCTACCTCAAGATCACCCCTCTGCGCTTCTATAACTCGGCTCACAAGTGTAGGTTGTGCAACTACCGAAAACAAGGCTGCAGACTCAACGGACTCGCCAAGATGCAAGTCAAACTCACCAATAGCACCCAACATCTCCCATTCCTGAATAGCAATACTAGCTACACTGCCAATGGATTTCCTATTTAAGACATCAGCCACAACATTGGCCTTCCCTGGATGACAATGCAACTCAAAGTCATAATCTTCTTTAAACTCCATCCATCCATCCATCTCTGTAGCTCGACTTTTTTCGTGCCCCCTTTCGGAGATATAGCGATCCCGATTTTCCCTCCATTGTTTATAGTATTCCGGACTTAGGTTCTGTGGTGTTGGTTGTTGTTTATATCTTGTTCCCGTCCTTTAACTCTTTGTATTCGAATTTGGGTTGTATTGGGCAGGTATGTTACAGGTTGGTTGTGAGTTTAAACAGATAGTTGTTGCCCAGATTTTGGTGTCTTCGCTCGAGTGAGGCTTTGTCGCTCGAGCAGCTCTTTGTTTTAGTTCCTTCGCTCAAGCCAGGGTTCCTTCGCTCGAGCGAGAGTTGAGTTTTGTGTCTGGTGGCTCGAGCGAGAAGTCTTGCGCTCGAGTGTGCGTCGGCGTCTCTTTTTGGCCTGAAGGTTGTGTTTCTTGGCTCGAGCGAGCTTTCCTTCGCTCGAGCGAGCGAGCTGTATGTTTTGAGTTTTTTCGCTCGAGCGTGCTTCTGGGTTGCTGACCTAAAGCTTCGAATTGTTGGCTCGAGCGAGGCTTTGTGCGCTCGAGCGAGGTCTCTTTGTGTCTGGTCGCTCGAGCGACCACTCCTTCGCTCGAGCGAGCCTGGAATATATCAATTGACAGCAGCGGGTTTTTACACACTTTTTCATCTTCTTTTCCTACTCAAACCCTAACCCCGGCTGCTCCTCTCTCTACACACTCTCTCTCTCTCTCTCTCTAGGGTTTCATCTATTTCTAGGGTGTTTCCACCCACATCTCTTTGTAAGAAAGATAGAGGGTGGCGTGGGCTTCACTTTAATCTGAAAATCTCTTGGTTTGGAGCACTTCGAGTTTTCTTCATCAACTCCTTTGGGCTTCTAATTTCGAGGTAGGGATACCCTACTCCTTCTTATGAGTTTTGACATAAGTTTTAGTCATTTTGATTAGATGGTAGTATTTGGTAATTTGGGAAAAGTTAGGGTTTTGAAATTGAAATTAAAAGAGGGGGTTTTCGAATGTAAAATCCCATGGGTATGTGAGACCTTGGAAAATGGTATTATTGATGTTGAATTGATAAAATCGAACCTTTGGGTTGATATTTGGAATAGGGGGAAAATGCCCTAATTATTGTGAGAAATTAATTTGGGGAAATATGAAATTGAGTTGGAAATTGTGAAATTGGAAAATTATGAGATTGAATGGTGTAGTTAGACAATTTAATCACTCACCTATGAAAATGCCAATATTTTATCTGTCGATAAATTTATTATCTGTTTAGAGATAACTGTTTTGGGCTATCGGTGGAGGATAGTCTTGATTGTTGTAGACACTGTATGTTGATTAGGGAAAACTGAAACTAATCACATTGAATATGTCATTGAATATGACGGTTGGAATAATACATCGAATTTGTGTATTGATTGATCATCGTATATGATAAGTGTTTAAATACATTGTATATGTATTTGTTTAGGAGGAGATAGGGGATGTACTCCATGGTTTGAGAGGAGATAGGGGATGGACTCTCAAACCTGTTCGGGAGGAGATAGGGGATAGACTCCATTGATACAACAAATATGTGTATTAATTGAAGTATGGAAGTGTTTTATTTTGAGCCATAGTCTCATGTGAATTGTTGAAAAATGGAAGTGTTTTAATATGAGATATAGTCTCATTTAATTGTTTGGCCAGGTTCCGAGCCAGGTTTATGAATTGAATTGGATAAGTAAAGGAAAGTGAAATGAAACATGTACACATTTGTTATGGAACTGGATTGTATTGTAAGTTGGTTTACAAGTGTTAGCCATTGATCATATGATAATGTTTTAGTTATTGCTCATATCTGGTTTAGTATATCTCTACTGGGCTTTGGCTCACCCTATATGGGACATCATTTTCAGGTTCAGGTGATATGTCACCTCCAAGGACGTAACTTGGAAGGTTGTGGGAGTTGAAGACTCTTCTGGTTGTTTTTGTGTTATTTGGTATTACATGTAAATTCAAGCCAAGGGCTTAATATGTATTTGAGTTAGTACTCTCTTTTTGTAACCAAGTGTTGGCTTAGAAAGTTGTAAGCCCGTAGGGCATTTACTTTTGTTGTCAACATGTAATATCTTTTGTAAGAATACTCTGATAAATGGAAATTATGCTTTATTCTCGTATGTCTATGAATATCTTGAATGTTGGGTTTATGTATTATTTTGAGGGCGTTACAGGAGAGCTCGAATTGGTCCTATAGTTCGGACTCTTGTCACGGTTCTAAATCTAGTTTCACAAGTGCAATGTGAAACTGATAAGCACCAAAGAGTCCAATCCGGCAAATCATTTTGGAAAATCGATTTTGAATCAAATAATGCAAAAACTGGACTGCTTTTTCAGATTACAGAGTCACCACTTAAATATTTTGTTTTGGGAAAATTTAGGAAACCCTGACTCGTGTCAAAGGCCATGTGTCCGTCATCACCAAAGTTGCCTCGGCTCGAGAACTTGGGTACGAGGGGGGAAGGTCATGAAATGAGCACCCTCGCTCGCCCGATCAAAGATCAGCCTCTACTATCATGATATGTTGTTTTATAAACACATGTGTTCTTATTCCAGTTATTAGCTAACTTTACTATATGACGCACACAAGCAAGTATAGACTAAGTCGCGAGACTTGGAACAAATCAACTCATGTTTGTTTTCAGAAACGGTTTGAATATGCCACTCTCAAGTGGGCTAAAACGCGGATTTGCCATCAAACAAGATAGGCTTAAAACATGATTTGCTACTTCGCAAAGTGGACTTAAAACTCACATTTGATGAATTCTTCCAATTCAAGCAACAAAGCCTTCATCCACAGGTATACATTCAGTGTCACGCCCCAAACTCGCCCCTAAAAGTTTGGGCATGACCTACTCAGAAACGGACACTTAACCTGATATACATAACATACGGGGCCTGAACGGAAGCATTAAAATATTATAAAATAACAAGAAATAAAAAGAAACTACATCCATTGAACGACCACTATTATGCCAGGATCACAAACAGTGCATCAGATGATACATATTTACATACATATATACAACCCCGCCCCTAAATTGGGCGTACAACAAAAACATTGGAAATTTCAACATATTATAGACAATCAGAGCATAAATCAAAACTTAGCAAACTTCACGAAACGGGTAGGCTTCACCCAAATGCTTGGACACACAGAGGCTGACAAAAGGGAGATGAGCATCGAGGGTTATGGCTGACCTCCAGATTTACTACCTACAGAATCAGACAAAATACAGAGTGAGACAATCTCAGTGAATAATAGTACTTTAATAACTCAATGTTCAACTTAAATTATAATGCAGAGCAATGCGTATAAAATGTAAAAGACAGGTAGTTAATCTGATTCTGTACTCATATTCCGAACTGCCTTGTCGGTTCACAACGTCACAGATTGGCCCTTGGCCTGGTGGGTTCACACATTCACAAATTGGCCCTCGGCCTCCTAGATTCATAACTTCACAAATTGGCCCTTAAACAGAACGACATTAAGCCCTTATCAGAATGGCATTAAGCCCTTATCATAATGGCATTAAGCCCGTATCAGACATGTATGAACTCAAGAGGTGGCTCGCACGGATTCTAGAGGTGACTCACATGGCAGTACTTAGTTCCGTGCAGCACTTTGTTTCATACTAACAGATCATACAGAATGGCCATTGGCCCAAATGTCACAAATTGGCCATAGGCCTCACATATGTCACAGAACGGGCATAAGCCTCATAACGTTCACTAAACGGCCATAGGCCTCGTAACTTTCACATATATATGGACTCAAGAGGTGGCTCCTATGGATTCTAGAGGTGGCTCGCATTGCAGCACTTAGTTCCGTACAGCACTTTGTACCATACCAAAAATCATTAGGTCTTAAGACCGATCAAATCAAATCATGTCATAACATAGCATAAACAACACAGATAAACATAAACGAATTCATACGCATTCATAACTATGCTTGAATCATAAACAGAAATCAGAGTTCATGCTTGATTATACATGGTATATCCAATGGCACTAACACCTCAATATAGAGCATATTTGTTAGTTCCATAATGGAACTTTCGGTATTGAGAACTTGGAACCTACTTGAACCACGGTATTATTACCCCCGGCAAGGGCCATAGACCATGGTATTATTAACCCCGGGTAAGGGTCTTGTGCTAAGGATGCCGTGGATACTTTACATATATGGACAATCATTCATTAATTCAAAACATAACATATCAGAGAATAGAGCATTTCCTGTTATATCATGTCATTACAGTACACTTAACAAAGACAGAACAGTTTACATCATCACGTGGGTTACATAATGATGTTAAACCTTTGCATTCATTTCGTAGATTCTACATGATCTCGGGTCCATACGTAACACAATAGAATAATCTTGGATTCACACAGATACATTGTTCAAGGATGAACATAAGTTCCATTTATTCTTTAAGAAGAAGTAACGTACTATGCTGATGAACAACAGAGAGTTAATATTCGTTATTGACAGAACAAAAGGATTCCAAAGTCATACCAATGTACGCAAATCTTTCAACGTTCATATAAGTTCACATTGATTTCCAATCGTCATAAATGTTCGTGTAACACTTACGAAGAACAGAGCGTTAGTGACAATAATTATCATCGGTAAATAAAATGTACATTTCCATACTACTACTCACAGAGTGAAGGCGAAGCATTACTTCCTCGCAGGGTGTGTCCTGTACACATACATAACTAATTCATTAGTTCTCTCTTTCCTTCTTCATTTATTTTCTGGTTCATTTCGCTTTGAATGAATTTACAGATACTAAAACGGCATTAAATACAAATTTCACAAATACTAGAGGGTCAAGCACGTAAAACGGAGCGAACGGATTTTTCTGGCATGGGCCGCACGTGCAGCTATGAGCCCCACACGTGCGGCGGTTGGTCCGGCACGTGCGGCAGTGAAGCCCGCATGTGCCTTTTTAGCAGTAGCTAAGGGCCAAAAATTCCTCACTTCCCGCACGTGCGGCCATGACTCCCGCACGTGCGGCCATGACCCCCGCACGTGCGGCGATTTGCCCAGTTTTGCCCTCTGAAATTCATACAACAATTACACAAAACCACTTTCTTCTAGAGGGGAAATATAGAGAAATTATGAAACTTTAAGATTTAAAATCACCATAAACATGGTTCATAACTTAATCAAGGCACCTTGAATTCTCACCAAATAATTCCCAATTATACATATATAATTATCCAAACACACAATAAGTTCAAATATGCAAAGATAGAGGAAGAGAATGAAATTCTTCTTCATACAACTCAACTTAACCCAAAATACCCTAATGATACAACATCTCTTCAATTCAACTCTCTCTACAAACATAACTCCAATACACACTTTAATTTGCATGATCAACAAGGGAATCTTACTCATTTTCAAGAAGGAAAGGATTTTAAATAGAACACACATACCTTGAGCTTCAACATGTTTATAAACCCCTTAATTTCCCAATCTTCTTCTTGATTAACTTCACTCAAACCCTCTTCTTCCCTAATGTCTCTCTCTCTCTCTCTCAGGAGATTTCCTTGTCATGACTCTTAAGTCAAATAGGTAGAGAATATAAACAAAAGTGAATAAAGACAAAATTTAATTAGTTTAATCATTCCTAATTGAAATTTCACAGAAAATCGTACTATGACCTAAAAATCATGCTGATCCTAAATATAAAATCAATTTCGGATTATCAAGCCTCTAAAGCTCTCAATTTCTGATCCAAACATTTTAATTGTGACAGATATTCTCTTATTAAACAGATATAGGTCTCAAATCACAAGATTTATTAACTTAAACTTAATTTCACATGTTATTCACATTAAGTATTTAAATGCACATAATAAGGGACTGAAAGTATACCAGAAACATATGCGAGGGTCGGGTCATTACATGCAGTTTAACAAATAAGCACATAGCCTCATGGCAAGCATGCGAAACATGGCATTTATGACAATTACACTCATGCAATATGGTAAAGCGTAAAACTTACCGAGTACTCCAAGCCAAAAGAAAAGCTAGTTAGAAACAATACATGATCCTAATTATACAAGATGCCTAATGCAACACATGCAATATGAAATTAATAGGCTCGGCTACTAATATGGCATATGAAGCCACTAATACAAAAATAGTTAAAGATTACACTTTGACAAAAAAAATTATCTCACTTTTATTGGAAGTGTGATAAAAAAAATTATATTGATATTTTAATCACACTTAATTTGATTGAGTGTGATAATATTTATTTTTTATGTCACTTTTCAATTAACTGTGATTATATATATATATATATTTTTAATCACACATTCTAATTAAAGTGTGATTATTTATATATTTTTTGATCACATCTTCTAATTAAAGTGTGATTATATGTACACTACTACTTTTTTAATCACACTTTTTAAATGAGTGTGATTATATATATATTTTTTAATCACACATTCTAATTAAAGTGTGATTATTTATATATTTTTTAATCACACATTTTAATTAAAGTGTGATTATATATACATTACTACTTTTTAATCACACTTTTTAAATAAGTGTGATTATACATATATATTTAATCACACTCCCTAAATAGGTGTGTTTGTATAAAATATTCCAATTTGATTTTATATAAAATATACCATTCCCAATTTTATTTTATTTATTTATTTATTTATTTATTTATTTTTTACAAAAAAATGCCCCAACACCAAAAAAAAAAAAAAAAAAAAAAAAACAAATTTAAAAAAAAAATTCAAAATACATTTAACTCATTGGCTACTTCTAATCAAAACGAAAGTAGAAGGCTAGGGTTCATCACAAAGGCACATAACAAAAATAGATAAAGATCACACTTTGATACATGAAAATATCTCACTTTTATTGGAAGTGTGATAAAAAAATTTAAATTAAGTGTGATTATATATAAAAAAATATAAATGTGATTATATATATATTGAATATATTTTTTTATACAAAAATATATCCCAAAATTGGTGCCTTTTCCTCTTCCACTACTTCAGCAGACACGCCTTCTTCCAAAGAAGATTTAGAAGTTCCAAACATATACCAGACTCTTCCTTTTCCAATTCTGTTTTGCCTCTCTTTCTGATTTGTTTTCCCTAATTCGGTTTGCAGCTCCAAAATCCCCATTGTTACTCACTCAAGTCTTCGTCTCTGTTGAATCTTCAAACTTTTGGTGAGTTCTGTTCTCTTTTTTTTTTTATTTTTTTTATGCTCCTTTCGTATGTCATTCATAAGATATATTTGTATATGATTATGATTATTATTAGTGGAATTATATAAATATATTGTTTCATTTGGAATGAGGGTTTTGGGTGGGAATGTTGATATTGTATTTGGGTTTTGTAAATCAAAGTTGGAATTTTTATTTTTTATTTTTTATACGGTATGTTGATTCAGAATTTCGTATGTTGATACTGTATTTGTATCTGTATGTGTGGAAGATGTGGTCTAGGGTTGATGAAATGGTGGAGATTGCAGTGGGTTCATTTGAAGCTGGTTCTCTGTTTTTTGAAGTTGGTTCTCTGTTTTTCATCATTTGAAGCTGGTTCATTTGTTTGGTTTACTTCATTTTTCTGTGCTTCTTATCTCTCAATTGTTTGGTTTTACTGATGTATTCATATGTTTTTGGTTTACTGATTTATTTCCATGTAAATCAAAAAACCCACCACACATAACTATGAGTTCAAATTAAGTATGGTAAACAAATTCAGAGACTCCTAGAACATACAAGAATACTGAATTCATTGGTCTGCTTATTTTCATTGTCAATGTCTCTGTCCAAGCTGTCCCCACCATTAGCATTGCAAATCAACAATTCACCATAATATTAATTTCCAACCATTGTAGTAATTTAGGCATGCACCAAAAAGAAATAGATAAAAGAAACCTTCTTCCAATGATGAATAGAACAATGATGCCTTTTTGATTCTCCATCTTCTTCAAAGCTGCACCTCCAAAGATGATAACCATGCAAGAACTATACTTACATAAGCTAAATGATTCAATACATTAAAATTTCAGAACACCACTAAATATTTATAACGGAGAATTGCTTTACAAAACCTAGTAACCAAGCCAGATTAAGCAAATCACAAGGAGATGATGTAGTGATTTGAAAATGCTGCACAGAGTACACAATCGTTTGCTAACACCAAAGATCTCATCAACAGAAAATCGATGTAGGTTTGCAAATTTGTGATGTTTGTGTAGTCAAAGTTAGACAGCAACATAAATGAAAACAAACTTATTTACCCTTGTTTCATGCAGTCTATTGGCACGCCACATGAGTAGGGTATTTAAACCACGTGGCGGGATTTTTGTTACTTGGCCCAAAAATCTTGTATTGGTCGGTGATGAGGTAAAATATTCAAACTTAGAAACTTTATTACAATTTCTTAAAGTTAAAGTTGACTTATATTTGTTTATTTTTAAAATTTTAAACTTAGGGGGCTTCAATTAATGTTGAATGTGGAAAATATCACGAGTCCATTAATCTTTTGTTTCATTAGTTGAGCATATCAAGTATGATGAAGCCATAGACATTCGACTAGAGAAACCATATTTGGGGAGGAGATCAATATCCAACTTCAAAGAGTAGACATGGAGTACATATGTCATGTAAAAGAATTATCTGTTACATGTATCATGTTGTACATAAGGTAAGGAAAATTTGCTACATCAATAGTTATTTCTGCAGATTTTATGAATTACGAATTTAATTAAAATTTGTTTATTTTATTAGTCATCTCCATTAAGTGTTGAAGGCTTCCAATTGGAGGAAACAATTTGTATTTGTTAACCCTTGTGTCGTTAGTGGAAAAACTATGGCTGGGGAGAAATCAAAATCAGTGTTGCTTGCAAGAAGATTAGAGGAGGCTATGCAAGAACAATTGATTTTAATTCCTTATAATATTGTGTAATTATCTAAAACTATTTATTTCATGTGTTCAAATGATAATAAACTTATTAAGCTTATACTTGTGACTTGTTCAATTGTAGGTACCATTGGATATTGTTAGTCATTGATCTAACATTGATGATTGGGTACTTGCTTGATCCGATTAATTCTAAAATAACACAAGCTTTGAAATTGTAATAAACACGTAAGTTTGGCTAGTTCGTACATTTTTAAGCAATTTGAGTTACTCTAAAAATATTTTGACAACTGGAATTTCTTTTGTAAAGTGCTTTGAAAATTTATGAAACTACCCAAAGGAGGAGGAGGACCAATTCAGTTTGGAAAGTAGTTCAGGTAATCAATATCATTTTCTCAAATTTTATCATATTTACATTTATGCTAATGATTGTTCAACTTGATCATAATAATAATGAAAATGCTTTTATGTAGTCCCCGCAACAGCCTACAAATGTGGAATGTGGGTTTTATGTAATGCGGCATATGAAAGACCTCATTAGAGATCAAAGCATCCTAAGAAAACAAAATGTGAGATAAATTCTAAACTTTTATTACTATTATATTCATGATACTTGTACATCTTCTTCATTATCTAATTGTTTGTAAATAACCTCTTGCAGTTCAATGGAAAAAAGACTTACACGGAAACCGAACTTGATGAAGTGCGAGTTGAATGGATTAATTTCGTACTAAAGAATATGAGTTGAAATCCAATGTAAGTATGATATAACTTCCATTCTTTAAATTACTAATCAACAATTTCTTTAGTTGGTAAAGAATATATAATCACTTCAAGATTTCACTTTAGATTTGTTGATTCTATGTATATTTGGTTTTATGACTTTAAAATATCTGCTCATACATTGAAGATTTTCATTTTGGATTTATTGATTCTATGTATATGTCATATTTATATATGGTAATCCAAACATTTTATATTAGTAACAATCAAAGTTGTTATTCCTTTTCTATTGATGCAGGAGATGAAGAGTCAGTGTGATGAGAAAATGTTTGATTTTGTCTTTTGTAAGTCTTTACAAAAATATTAAGTTTATTCATATGCTTCTAGCGGTTTCTGAATTAATTTGTGTTTTTATTTTTCAGGTTAGAAATTTCTTAGAGAAATGCAAAATATGGTCAAAGAATTCAACAACTTAGTTTTTTCAAGTTTTTTATTTTATTTTTTAATATATGTAAGCACAGTTAAAAACTTTTTACTAATTCCTTTGTATATACTTTTTGAACATTTAACTTTCATTTGTGAAATATATGACGTTATTCCATTCAATATATGGTTGTGATTCAAAATATAGTATATAGTGTGTATTACATTCTTCAAATGCATATAACATGTGATCTTAGCTGATTATTAATCACGTGTTTTATTAGATATTAATCACTTAAAATCTGTGATCTAAATGTTTATTATCACAGGTTTTATTAGTTATTAATCACACTTAAAAGATGTGATCTAAATGTTATTAATCACACTTCAAAGACGTGATCTAAATATTTTTAATCACACTTAAAAGGTGTGATCTAAATGTTATTAGTCACACTTAAAATGTGTGATCTAAATATTTTTAATCACACTTAAAGGGTGTGATCTAAATGTTTTTAACTACACTTAAAAAGTGTGATCTAAATGTTATTAATCACACTTAAAAGGTGTGATCTAAATATTTTTAATCACACTTAAAATGTGTGATCTAAATGTTTTTAATCACACTTAAAAGGTGTGATCTAAATGTTATTAAGCACACTTAAAAGGTGTGATTAAAAATGACCCCTTTTAATCACACTCCCAAAGATCACACTTTAATAAAACTTAAAAGGTGTGATTAAATAACAAACATCACACAAAAAAAGTGTGATCTTTATCTGTTTTTGTAGTAGTGAGCAACTTGAAGAATATGCTTTTAAACATGTATTCAACGAAGTGTATTGAAATTTCGATGCAGTTTGAATGATGCACTGAGCCTCGGTGCATGCAAAACAAATGAATGATGAAAAAATGCAAGCATAAGGTATGCTAATCAAAACATGACCCTAAACTAACTATCGAAAACAGTTAAATAAAAGGGAGAAAGACGTGGGGTTGGAAGACATGCACACACGCACGCACACTTATTACAACGTTATGCCCTCGCGAAGAAGGGTCCGAATGATTAAGAGCTAAGCTAATCTAAGCTAAGCTAGGCTAACTAATCTAATTAATCTAATCAGACTAATTATTACAAACCAAAATAAAGAAATAGCTAAGCTAAGCTACTTAATTATCACAACACTTAACTAATTAGCAACTAGTTAATTAAATTACAATACAAATGTACACTAATTAAACATTTAGAGCACTGAACTACACTGCCTCAGCTCTGCTTTAGGAAATGTAGGATGCATGCACTCTGTTTTCGCCCCGGAAAGCTTCTGGTTTGCTCTTGAGAGGCTCTGTTTGCAGGGCTGACCATATTCCAGAACCTTTATGCTCCAACTTACCAAAAACTTGCTGAGGATTGCACTAGTGGCCTGCCGACCATGATTGGTTGCTACCGGCCCCCTGCCGGCCATAAATGTGCCTTTGCCGGCCAAGGGTGAGCCACTGCTGGCCACTGGTGCTCTGAGTCACCACACTGCAACAGAGCATAAACAGAGGAAAATTGAGGGTTTTCCAAGGATATGTTTGTACTGTCCCCCTCCTTAACATCTCAAAACATCAAAGGAGTAGCACTCTTGGATCCAAAACCACCAATCAAGCATTTTCAATGCATGATGGCCGATGACCCAAGGAGTACAATTTCAATAAATACATAAAAACAAGACTCTAGACGACTACCTTGTCATGGATGATCAAAGGCAATGGAGACTGAGGAGATTGGTTCATTTCACCACTTTGAGTATGAAATGCTCCAATCTACATTGTGTTCAATATAATGTCCGATTGAACACATGCAATGCAAACATAACATGCTTATCTTGTTAATGTTTTACTTATCCAATTTTCTTTACACATTTTACATTACCAAATCATTCTTTAACCGGTTAGTCCAAGGTGAGTGTCCTCTAATGAGAGAGGGGTCAACCAAAGAATGATTTAAGACATGAGAGAGATCATGCCGTTGGTTAGCAGAAACCTTCAAAAGAGGATTAAAACCGTTAAGGACAATTCTCAATCTCAAGCTTAAACACAACCTTAAGGCTAACCAACCCTTAAAGCAAATGAAAAAGTGAAGAAATGAGGGAGGTTGCAGATATTTCAGTACTGAAATGACATGCTAAATGATACTATAACATGCAAGCAACTCATGCACAACATATTTAAAAGCCAAAAACACCAAACTAGTGAAGATCACTACACTATAGGCACGCAATACAAAGCTCAAAAGGTACAAACACTTCCAAACAGTCCTAAAATAGCTTAAAAGGAGTCCTAAAACATGCTTGAAGTAAGCTACAAAAATGCTAGAATGAAAGGCCAACACAGAGCACAAACTAGACTATTAAGCACAATTGCACTACAAGCATACAAAGCAAGCCTCAAGTGACCAAACCAGCTAAAAACAGAGCTAAAACATTCCAAAATAAAAGCAAAAACATGCTGAGATTAAGTCACAAAATGCTAGAAAATCATGCTCACATGTTAAGCTATCTACACTTACAAACAAGACGCAAGGAGGGGAGGCTACCCCCCTCCCATTTTGGACCTCAAAACATAGTTTTTACCACTAAAAATCCCATGAATTCAGTGGTTGAAAGAGCCAAAAAAGTTGTTTTTATAAAGCTTTGAAAGATGGCACAACAACTTAACAAGCAAGCTATAAGAAGGGTGGACCACCCCTAACTCCAATCAAACCTCAAACCACCATTTTAGTCCATGAAAGCAGAGATTTTCAGAGGTTAAAAGCAGCCTCAAAATAGCATACAAAGATGGCCAAACAAGTATTTGAATTAGGCTTAGAATACAAGTGTTCTACCTCTTGAAGACAAGATGCTATTTAGGCAACAAAGGCAAGTCAAACCAAGCCAATATCCTCTTCTAGAGCTCAAATAGGACCTCAAACAACCTCAACTCAATGGTGATCAAGTTTGAGCAAGGACTCACATGCAAGAGTGTAGAGAATTTAGGCTTCCAGGCATAAAATATCAAGAGAGAGAGGATTCTAGAGAGAGAGAGAGAGAAATATTTTTGTCTTCAAAATTTCCAACCCTCCACATGCAAGAGGAAGGCTTCTATATATAGAAGATACAAAATCCCCTCAAAGAGATTCAGCCATACACGTGCAAGAAGATGGCTCAACCTGTGCAAACAGCTGGCATAAAATATCAGAAAATATCTACTGATACACTGGTGGTCGGTCAGCCATCAGTGATGGCCGGCAAGCCAAAATCCATGGCCGGCAATGCATCAAAAAAAAAAAAAAACATGCTGAAAGGACCAAAACATGGTCCAAAAATGAGATAGTATTGATGCAGGGATTGGAAAGCTCAAACTTGTGGCGTTCTACCGCGGATTTCGAGCGCTCGACGAGCAATCAAACTCGTCACTGGATGCACCTGCAAGAACATCCAAGTCTTGAGGACGGTCAAAAATGGGGTTTCTACAATCTCTTATGCCTCAGATTCAAGTCTTTCTTTGTAAACAGATATTTCAGACTCCTATGATCAGAAAATACTTCAAACTTCTCACCATACAATAATGCCTCCAAATCTTCAAGGCAAAGATCACTGCTGCTAACTCTAGGTCATGAATAGGGTAGTTCCTCTCGTGTTTTCAAATGCCGTGAGCAATAAGCTACTACTTTCCCCTTTTGCATCAATACAAAACCCAAACCTTCCCATGACGCATCACAATACATCGAATAGCCCAAACCCCTCTTCGGAATAATCAATACTGGAGTAGTGGAAAGTCTAACCTTAAGCTCTCGAAATGACTTCTCACAGATCTCACTCCACACAAACTTAATTTCTTTCCTCGTTAGTCTAGTCAATGGTGAAGCTAATCTAGAAAAATCTCTCACATATCGATGGTAATGCCCGACCAACTCCAAGAAACTACGGATCTCAAAGGCATTCTTGGGTTATTCCCAATCTTGTACGGCTTCTATCATGGATGAATCTACAGTCACTCCTTCCCCGGATACCATGTGGCCTAAGAACTTTAATTCACTCAACCAGAATTCACATTTTACAAACTTAGCATACAATTTGTGGACTTTAAGCAACTTGAGCTGTCACGCCCCAAACTCGCCCCTAAAAGTTTGGGCATGACCAACTCGATAACGGTCTCAAAACTCAATAATTATATAATATGGGGCCTGAACGGAAGCAATTATCAACTTAAAACAACATCCATTGAGCCAACGCTTACATGCCAGGATCACAAAACATTTCATCAAATAGCCCAACGCATAGTGAGCATATACATAAGAGACAGTTATACACATACATATATACACTCCCATCCCCGTAACTGGGGGTATAACTAAAGCATCGATAATGAAGGTTATACATGCTTTACTGCATTTGACAAAAGCCAGTGACCAATGCTATGTGCAAAGAAAGGAACTTCACAAAAATGGGTAACTTCACTAGACTGCCTGGACACAACGGGATGATCAAAAATAGCTGTTAAGCTGGACTAAGACTGACCTCCGGGTTGATTACCTACAGAGGCAGACATAACACGGAGTGAGCAAGGCTCAGTGAAAAATAGTACGTAGAGAATTCAAATGAATAAAATTGAATTACAACGTATATAAGCACATAGGTCACATGTTTGATCTTGTTCTATAACCATAACCAAAACGACCTTGGGCCCAGTATTTATACAAAATGGCCTCAGGCCCAATATTATGCAGAACGACCTTAGGCCCAATATATCATACGGAACGGCCTCGGGCCCACATATCAACAATTGTCTGAACATTGGATGGTAGGTGGTACATCGACATTACGGTCAGTGAGACATCGGCATATCCTCACCTTCCCCTTCTTTAGATCTGTCCACACTCAATGGCGTATAACTGAATGGCCTCGGGCCCATCATTTGCAAAGCAGAATGACCTCAGGTCCATAAGGATATCATTGTTCAATAACATCTATAAGTTTTCCAATTGTTCACCATGAGTCGACATAGTTAACTTACGAATAACAGAACGTTAATAATAACTATTAACAGTAAACGTAATATATCACTACAGTACTATTACTTACAGTGCTGTGGTGGAGCGATAGTCCCTTCCGGTATGTGACCTACACGCACATGCAACTCACAAATTAGTTCATTTCTCTTTTTAATCAGTAATCGATTCATTCAACATTCTTTTAATTACAACCATTTTAAAAGCTTCAAATACCCATTTTAGCAATCCCAAAGGGTCAAACAGAAGTAGAGGAGCACATTGGATTTTTCACCTTGGGCCGCACGTGCGGAAGCCCCTCGCAGCAGGTGTGGGAAGGTGGGCTGCACGTGTGCCCCGCACGTGTATATATTTCAGTGTCTAACCCTCAAATTTCCCTGTTTTCCGCACGTGCGGTGGTGCCTCCTGCACGTGCGACCATGAAGCCCGCACGTGCGGTCGGAACCCCTGTTTTGAGCAGTTTCGAATTTAGGCAATGTTCAACCAAGTAAACTCATCACAAGGCACAAAATGGGGCAAACAACTTAATATTATAGTGCAACATCACAATACATGAATCACAAGTGTATAACACTACGAGAATCATGAATCAGAAGCTTAATTAAGTCAATCCCCTTCAATTCCATATAAGCAATTCAATATTGTATTTGATATATGCGTTATATACATGTATAACCATGTGTGTTCAACATGAAAACTGGAGAACAAGATGGAATTCCACCATAAAGCTCAAATTAACTCAAAATGACCAAATAATGCAAACATCTTTACAATTAGCCAATTATTACACACATGACTTCATTTACAAACCCTAATTACATGAATATAAAGAGATTCCTACTCAAGTCTAAGAGAGGGGTCAATTGAGGTGGATCATACATACCTTGAGCTTAAACCTCTACAATCCTTCTCAATTTCCCAATCTTCTTCCCTGTTGAAGCTTTTCCCCTTGTTCTCCTTTTCTAACTCTCTCTTCTCTCAGGAGATATTTTCATGTGATAGAATTCCAAATTAAGGGTTTAAAGGAGTAATATAAGAGTTGACTAAAAATTAATCAGTTTAATCATTACGAATCAAATTTTTACAAAAATTCTTATTATGATCTAAAAATCATGCTTATCACTATTATGAAGTCAATTTCAGATTATCATGCTTCTAAGGCTTTCAATTACTGATCCAAACATCACAATTGTAACAGATATTTCCCATAACTGACAGATATAAATCCATAATCATACAATTCACACAATTAAACTTAATTCCACATGAAATTTCACATTTCCCAGATAAATACACATAATAAGAGACCGAAAGCTTGCCGGAAAGCATATAGGAGGGTCGGGTTATTACATGAGTACAACTCGCAAGTGTTCTTTTTGTTCCTCCTCGGAGGGTGAGTAGATAAAGATGTCGTCCACAAAGACGACTATAAAGCAGTCAAAGAACTCATGGAAGATTTGGTTCATCAAGTCCATAAACATGGCTGGTGTATTGGTTAGCCCAAAAGGCATCACTAGGAACTCATAATGGCCATATTGCGTGCTAAATGCCATCTTCTGGATATCTTCCTCCCTTACCCTCAACTGGTGGTAACCTGATCTCAAGTCTATCTTAGAAAAGCAGCAAGACCCTTTCAACTAGTCAAACAAATCATCTATGCATGGCATTGGGTACTTGTTCTTAACAGTTACCCAGTTCAACTTTCGATAATCAATAGAAAGTCGTAATGCACCATCTTTCTTCTTGGCAAAGAGAGCCAGTGCTCCCCAAGGCAAACTACTATGGCGAATAAAACCCTTATCTAACAATTCCTGGAGTTGAATCTTCAACTCACTCAACTTGGTGTGTGCAAACCTATACGGTGCCATAAAAATCAGTACCGTGCCAGGCACTAACTCAATAGAGAACTCGATCTCACAATGAGGTGGTAAACTAGTGAGATTCTTAAGAAAGACATCTGGGTATTCACAAACTACCTTTGCAAATCAACTCGAATTTCGTCACACTCACTACCCAAGAAGTTTGCAAGAAGACAACTAAGCTTATTACGACCACTCAGATCATACACCGGTGATAAAACACTATCGGCTCTGTCCCCCATGAAATAAAAATAATCACCACTCAAAGTACATACAGTATCTCTCTAACAGTAACAATCTATGATAGCCCGATACGATGAAAACCAGTCTATACCCAATATAGCATCAAAACTCGACATGGCAATCAATACAACTTAAAAAGGAAGCCGGTGATCGGCAACCTCTATGTCACAACCCCAACACCCCTGTTCCAAAACAATCTCACCACTAATAGGTGATACTACAATAAGTGGAGATGCTAACCGAGCCAATTCTAACCCCAATGCCGATGCAAATGTAGACGAAATAAAAAAGTAGGATGCACCTGTATCAATCAACACATTGGCAATAGAATTGCATAACAAGAAAGTACCTCTCACAACTGAAGGTGCTGGCACTAAGTCTTGCGTGGTAACAGCATACACATGCCCTGAAGGTCTCTGCTTCACTTGCTCACCCCTCGGAGCATAAGTCTGATGCACTGCCTAAGCTGAAGAGGCTCCCTGATTGGCCTTCAAGTCCTATGCTGACTGTGCAGGCTGGTGGCTCTATGTCTGCCTCGAACCAGACGCACTAGGTGTGTCACCTAACTGAGGGCAAAACCTCTTCAAGTGCCCTACCTGCCCACACTAATAACAAGTGTGTGGCTGCCCTCTTCCCTGACTCGGGCTCTGAGAATGAGTCCCAGATGAAACAGATTGTTGCCCTCCTCCCATTTGCGGGCAAGATGGAGACTTGTGGCCTAACTGGCCACACTTAAAGCAAGTGAAATCTCCCTGACCACTTCTCATAGAAGCCGAACTCGATACTGGAAAAGTGGATCTTGATTGTGCTCCAAGGACTGTTGTGGGGTAGAACCCCTCTACATCTTACTGTCCCCATGAACATCCTGATTCCTCCTAGAGCCCCTCATCCTCTCCTCCTCTGTTTGCATCACGACCTCAAGATGAGCCGCCGACTCTACAAGTTGCCTGTAATCTCTAATCATTGAGCCAACTACCTTGAAAAAAAGCCCGATCCTTAACCTTTTCTCGAATGTTGGTGCCACTAACTCTGGTACAAACCTAGAGGGACTAGTACAGGCTGCCTTAAACTCAGTGAGAGGCATGTTAAGCTGCTTGAGCTTTGAGAACTGCTTCCTCAATGTTTTCCTAACCGTGGAAGGTAAGAACTTGTCCTGGAAGGCGTTGACAAAAGCCTCCCAAGTCATTCCAATGCACCCACGCGATATTTCCACCATTGACCCGTATCTCCCTTCGGCTAGAAGGATGCTAAGGTCACTCTTAGTCTGTTGTCCTTGATGTCGAGCATCTCAAATGTCTTCACTATCTGCTATAACCACTCATTCGCCTTTAGTGGCTCCTTAGGATCACCAAAAAACTCGTCTGGATTAGACCGGAAGAAGTCCCTCTTTAAGAATGATTGCCCTTCCTCAGCTATTTGGGCTTGGACATGATTCTCAACCTTGAGAATGTCCATGGATTCCTGTAAAGCTCCATCCATTTCATGGGTCAAAGCACCCATGGCCTGCTGACTAACTGGTTCGGCCACATTGGCCTTACCAACCCTTTCTTCTTGTGCCGAAATCTCATCCGGCAAACACACCTCATGCCTTCTAGGCCTACCACCACCACGTCCACGTCGTGACATCCTAATGAAGGTAACAAAAGAGATTAGCACATTTACAAATGTGTTGTAGGTAACTCACTCACGTCCTAATTAGGTGGACAATAGTAATTCACTCCACATAAGCACATAGTCACATAAACATATACGAATTTCCTCCCTAGACAATGATCGTCCTGGGCGTCGCCAAAGTTTCAACTAGAAATAACAGTGATCAGGTGGTTTTCTAATAGGACTTCTAGAAACCCGTAGACCCAATCAATATCCTAGAAATTAAATCTCATACCCATATAATCACACAAGCATGTTATCATGTAACCATACCATACATACAAATATCTCTATCAAGCAAGACAAACCCATTGTGCTAATAACCACTTCCCACGGACACAAAGTATTCAAGCATGGTACGCTCTGATACCAAGTTGTAACGCCTTGAAATAAACATAATATACCCATCTTATAACAACCAATAAATAGCAACATAAACAAATTGATAATCTTTCATTCATCAGAGTTTGATATACAAAAAGTGACAAATACGATGTGTTACAACAGAGTTTGATATACATTCATAAATAGTACATCCTGAATCTACAACATGTGTTACAACATTGTGAGAAGAAATGAAAGCTAAACACGTAATCATATGCCCTAAAGGCTTACATCTTACCATGTGAACGCTTGGGTACATCAAAAGTGAGCCTTAAGATCAATACAGATAAAGCCCTAGGCTTGTACAACATTAAATACAAAATAACAACACTGAGCCTTCAGCGCCACAGTCCTCCCAAGCTAAGTCCTAGGTGGAGGCATATCACTAGCACTTGAAAATGGTTTTTCCCACATAGGGTGAGCCAAATCCCAGTAGAGACACTACAACACAATGTATAAATCTTAACAAAGCCAGAAGGTTTTATGCATATGCAATGATAGTATCAAAACATTTACATCCATTTTCAAAAGTCGTGTTATGCTAGGTTTATATCACAATTCTCAAAACCATGCCCTTTACAATAAAAAGAAGGAGGAAATCTCAAACTAGTACAAACTTTCACGGATATTTCATCTGCGAAAAACCGTCAAATGACAACCGTGTAAATGTAGCCTATACAAGCACTGCTATTGCCATTTTCGAATATTTCGTCTGCGAGAATCGGGACCCATGTGTACGTGCATTTCTTCGGGAGTTTCACCCTGGATACACATGCCAACTTGATTTGGTGATACATACCTCTTTCCTACATCCACCCATTTTCCCCAAAATCATATACATTTTCAATGTATTAAATGAGCAACAAAGTTCAATGCATATGGATGAGAAATTAGTTTTGATTCACCTAATTCTCATACAATTTCTACAGTACTCATAGCTATCCTCTACCGATAGCTCAAAATAGATATCTCTAAATAGATAAATAAATTTTACTAAGATACACTTTTTTAAAATCTCAAGATGGGAGTGATAATACATGTCCACTCCGCCATCATCATCAATATTACTTCAATTTCATAATTCTCAACATTAAATCCATTTACTTTTTACAATCTTAAACATTCACATTTTAGGGCGAAATCTCTTTCTCTTTGAAAATCAATTTCAATGTAGGAAATACCGCATTTCAACATAGATCAGCTCCAATTTCATACCCACAAGCTTTTCCTAGAAACCATTTGAAAACCTCTATTTTTCTTTTGATATCAAACCCTAGGTTTTACCAAAAATTCTCAAACTGCTATAATCTTTTGAAATAGCAAATAACTAAGGTAAAACTCATACAAGAGTGTGAAGGATCTCTACCTCAAGCTTAGAAGATGATTGAGAGAGTGAGGAAACTTCAATAACACCGAAACCCAACTTTGTTCTGATGAAAATGAGGCTCTAAGTGAGCTCCACATTCTTCTAAAAGGGAATGGGGTAGAGAAATCAATGGATCTAGGTGTTTTAAAAGAGAGAAGGTGAGTTTTAGAGAGCGAGGGTATCATCTTAGGGTTTTGAAATGTTTAGAGAGAAAGAGAGGTGAAAAAGTTAATCAAAAAGGGATATTTATGAATTGATATACGCACAATTCACTCAAGCGCAAGATTTGTCGCTTGAGCAACCAGCCACAATAAGTTTTACCACTCAAGCGCAAGAAGCTTCGCTCGAGCATAGAATACAAACTCCCAGCAGTTTTACAGACAGAGGTTGCTGTCGAGCTCAAGAAGCTTTGCTCAAGCGAAGAATACAAACTCCCATTATTTTTCCACACGTGTAAAAGTACTGGAGTTTCACAAAGACTGCTCAAGCTTGAAACAAGCTTCCAACTTGGGATTTGGCTTGAGCAAAGCTTCTTGAACAGGGAGTTTGTATTCTTCGCTTGGAGTTTGTATTCTTGAACTGGGAGCTAGTAAAAGCTTCTTGAACAGTGTTTCGAATAGGGAGTTTGTATTCTTCGCTCGAACAAGGAGTTTGGGCTGAAGAAACAAAAATTTGGGCAACAAAAGTTTGAAAAACAAGCTTCCAACCTATTCGAAACACAATCGATACAATCCAAAAGCCAAACTCAAAGAGATATGAGGGGAAAGACATGGACATCTATATATGACAATGAAACTTGGATCCAAAAAAATCAAATGGGTCCGGTCAAACCTAGGATTGCTATATCTACTATCCTCATACTAATGGACAATCAGAGCATACTATTCAAATCCTTGAGGATTTGCTTTGAGGTTGTGTCCTTGACTTTAAGGGGTTGTGGGTGAGGCACTTGCCCTTAGTGGAGTTTGCCTATAACAATACCTTCAAGTCTAGTACTGGTATGGCACCGTTTGAGGTCTTGTATGACTGACTGTGTAGATCCCCTCTACGTTAGGCAGAGGTGGGTGATGCACCAACGTTGGGTCCAGAGTTAGTTAGGGAAATGACGGAGAAAGCTGCACTTATCCGTAAGAGGTTAGTTACGGCTCAGAGTCGTTAGAAGAGCTATGCCGACCGTAGGAGGAGACTGTTGTCCTTTGAGGTGGAAGATCATGTCTTCTCGATGATATCACCTAGACAGGGTTTGTTGAGATTTGGGAAGAGCGAGACTTTGACTCCTAGGTTTATTAGGCCTTTTGAGATCCTAGAACGGATTGGGGAGGAAGCTTATCGTTTGGCCTTCACAGCTTTTCGGGGTTCATGACGTGTTTCATATCTGTATGCTTCGGAAGTATGAGTTGGATCCTTCACACGTGTCAGATTGGACTAAGTTAGAGATGGATGGGGATGATTCATATGAGGAGAGACCCGTTAGAGTCTTGGATACTCGAGACCAAGTCTTGTGAAGCAAGACGATTCCTTTGGTGAAGGTGTTGTGGGGACACCACGGGTTGAGGAGGCGACTTGGGAACATCAGGCGAAAGTACGTGAGAAGTATCCGGTCCTATTTGTTGTTGTTTGAACATGTACTAAAAACTTTGTTATGCTAAAGTAATATAAACATTGTATATATTATTGGATTGTAAATTGTATATTCAGTATTGAAAACTTGTCGACCTTGTTAATGAGAATAGATGGCCAGTTGATGGGTCATGGTTTTAATGTTTGGTTTTAATTTTGGGGTCGAAATTCCTTAAAGGGGGAGGTTATAGCGTTTCTAGTTTAGACCCGGCCCATTTGATGTTCTAGATTCGGGTTTCATTGTCTTATACGGTTGTTCATATCTTGGTTCCCCTTATCACTCTTTGAGTTTTGCTTTTGGGATGTATTGGTTATGTTTGGAGCAGGTTGGTAGCTCATTTTTCAAATTGCTGATGCCCAAAATTTTATTCCTACACTCGAGCGGTCTTTGTGAACCTCCAGTACTTTTGTCGGTCCGCAAAAATTCTAGGAGTTTGTATTCTTCGTTTCGAAGCAAAGTTTCTTGCTCTCGAGCGATGTTGGCTTGAGTGGCCCTTATTGCGCTTGAGTGTTGGTCTTCTATCTATAAAACTACTGGGAGTTTGTAGTTTACACTCGAGCGACAACTTCTTGTGCTATTGTTGCTCGAGCAGTCACATCTTTTGTGTCTAGACACTCGAGCGACACTTTTTGCGCTACGAGCGGTCTACGTGTATATTAGTCCATAAAAGTCACCTTTTACATCATTTTTTCATCTTTCTGTCTCTCTAAACTTTTCAAAACCTGAAGTTGAGATTCTCCCTTTCTAAAACCCACCTTCTGTCTACAAATACACCTAGATCCGTCGAGTTCTTCACCAGTGTCCCTCTGTTAAAAAGGTAGAGCATGTTGTGGGCTTCCTTTTGATCTGAATAAAGTTGGGTTTTTGCGTCCTTGAAGTATTTTCATTCTCTCCCTCGTATTCTAAGCTTGAAGTAGGGATATCTCCACCATTTTTATGAGTTTTAACTTAGTTAATTGTTATTTCTAAACAATGTTGAGATTTTGGAAGATTTGGAACAAATTTAGGGTTTCGGGTAAAAATCAAAAGTGGGGTTATAAAAAAATTTTGGCAAGAGCTTTGCATATGCATTCACCTTATAGTTTTGTTAAGATTCATATACAGTGTTGGATTATTTCTACTAGGCTGTGGCTCAACCTATAACATTTCTGGTTTAAACCCGACCCATTTGACTATTGGATTCAGGTTTCTTTTGCTTATATAGTTGTTCCTGCCTTGTTTCCCACTATTTCTCCTTGAGTTGGGCTATTGGGTTGTGTTGATTGCATTTGGAACATGTTGGTACGTTGTTTTTCAAACTTTTGATGCCCAGATTTTTGTTCCTTCGCTCGAGCGGTCTTCGTGAACATCCAGTATTTTTGCAGGTCTGCAAAACAACTGGGAGTTTGTATTCTTCGCTCGAGCGGTCTTCGTGAACATCCAGTATTTTTGCAGGTCTGCAAAACAACTGGGAGTTTGTATTCTTCGCTCGAGCGAAGCGTCTTGTGCTCGAGCAACAACCTCTATCTGCAAGACTACTGGGAGTGTGTATTCTACGCTCGAGCGAAACTTCTTGCACTCGAGCATAACAACTTATTGTGTCTAGTCACTCGAGTGACATACCTTACGCTCAAGCGAGCTGTGCGTATATCAGTTCATAAAATCACTTTTGTAAGTCACATTTTCACTTCTCTCTCTCTCTCTCTCTAAACATTTCAAAACCCAATTTTCTCTCACTCTCTCTCTAAAACTCACATATTTCCCTCAAATACACCTAAATCTATTAATTTTTCCACCCATGTGCCGTCGTTAAAAAGATAGAGCTTGATGTGGGCTTCGTTCTAACCGGAGCAAAGTTGGTTTTGGCATCTTTGGGTCCCCCCCCCTCTCTCTTTCCAACATTCACCCATTTTTCTCAAAATCATAAACATTTTCAATGTATTAAATAAACAACAATGTTCAATGCACATGGATGAGAAATTAGTTTCAATTCACCTAATCCTCATGCAATTTTTATAACAATCATAGCTATCCTCCACTGATAGCCTAAAATAGATATTTCTAAATAGATATAAAATCTCTAATACAGATAAACTTTCCTAATTTCTAGATGTGAGTGATAGTACATATCCAACTCCACCATCCATAACCATATCCATCCAATTTCACATTTCCAACATCAATTCCATTTATTTATACAAAATAAACATTTGAGACATTTAAGGCAAAACCGTTTTCTTTAAAATTCATTTCAAGTATCAAAATCAATAATTTTATCACCACTCAACTTCATATCCACTCCCACAATCATTTTCAATACATCCATTTGAAAACCCCTCTTTTGATTTTAAATCAAAATCCTACGTTTGTTCAAAATCCTCCAAAATCATAAGATTTTCTATAAAAACAAATAGGTAAGTTAAAAATCATAAAAGAGTGTAGAGAATCCATACCTCAAAGCTAGAAGACAAGACAAACAAGGATGAAACTCGGATGAGGCCGAAACCCAACTCTGTACGGATGAAAACGAAGCTCTAGGTGAGCTTTACCTTTTTAACAAAGGGAGTAGGGTAGAGAAATGGGTAGATCTTGGTGTAAAGAGAGAGAGTGAGTTTTAGAGAGATAGAGTCTCAACTTAGGGTTTTGAAATGTTTTATAGAGAGAGAGAGATGAAAAAGTGACGTAAAAAGTGATTTTTACAAACCGATATATGCACAATCCGCTCGAGCACAAGAAGTAACACTCGAGCGCCCCGACACAATAAGTTATTCCGTTCAAGCGCAGAATACACACTTCTAGTAGTTTTGTAGACAGAAGACCAACACTCGAGCACAAGAAGGGCCGCTCAAGCGCAGAAAGTATAGCTGGAGCGTAGAATAGATTCTCCCTGTAGTTTTCCAGACCTGCAAAAGTACTGAGGGTGTACAAAGACTGCTCGAGCGCAAGAGTGGTGCTCGAGCGTAGAAGCAAAATTCTGGGCAACAGGGTTTTTGAAAAACAAGGTACCAACCTGTTCCAAACACAACCAACAAATCCCAATAGCCAAACTCAATGAGGGCAAAAAGGAATAAAGACATGAACAACAATATGAAACCATGAATCTCGAGTCTAGAATATCGAATGCGTCAAGTCGAAATTAGAATCGCTATAATATCCCCCCTTAAAGAATTATGTCCCTGAAATTATACATCAAACAATAAAACCATGTTTAAACCAATTACAACAATGATAATCAATCAATTCCAATACCATGACCCATCCACTGGTGATTCATTCTTATGAATATGCTAAACAAGTTCTCAATACTGAATATACAATTCACATTTCCAAAACATATACACTATTTATATTAAATCAACATAACAAAAGTTCCAATACATGCCCAAACATTTACAAATAGGTCCGGATACTTCTCACGGACTTCCAACTTAAGTTCCCAAGTTGCTTCCTCAACTCGTGGTGTCGCCACAATACTTTAACCAAAGGAATTGTCTTGCCTCGCAAGACTTGGTCCCGAGTATCCAAAACTGTCATTGGTCTCTCCTCATACGAGACATTCTCATCTACCTCTAAGTCTATCCAATCCAACACGTGCGATGGATCCGGCTCATACTTCCGAAGCATACAAATATGAAACACATTATCAACCCCGAAAAGCTGTGGCGGCAAGGCTAAGCAGTAGGCTACCTCTCCAATCCGCTATAGGATCTGAAAAGGGCCAATAAATCTAGGAGATAATCTGGGAGGTTTCTCTTGTTACAAGTGTGGCCAGTTGGGTAACAAGTCTTCAGCTTGCCCACAGAGAGGAGGAAGCCAATAGTCTGCACTGGTAGCGGCTCGTTCTTTGAGCCAGAGTCAAGTGAGAGGGCAGCCGCCTACCTGTTACTAGTGTGGGCAGTCAGGGCATGTGAGGAGGTTTTGCTCTCAGTCTAGTGGCACACCTGGTGCATCTGGTTCGAGGTAGACATAGAGCCACCAGCGTGCATAGTCAGCACAGGCCTCGAGGGCCAATCAAGAAGCCTCTTCGACTTAGTTAGTGCATCAGACTTATGCTCTGAGGATTGAGCAGATTGAGCAGAGACCTACAAGGTGTGTGTATGTTGTTACCATGCTAGACCTAGTGCCAGCACCTTCAGCTGTTAGTGGTACTTTCTTGTTATACAATTTTGTTGCCAATGTGTTAATTAAAACGGGTACATCCCATTCATTCATCTTGTCTGTATTTGCATCGGCAATGAGGTTAGAATTAGCTCGGTTAACATCTCCACTCAGTGTAGAGTCACCTATTAGTGGTGAGATTGTTTTGGAACTGGGGTGTGTAGACACCCCATTTTTGACCGTCCTCAAGACTTGGACGTCACCGTTTGAACACTCGGTGATCATCCATGCTCGTGTTCGTTTTGAGTTCCCGGAGGTCTTGGCCGCACACCTTGCCTCAAGATCTCTCAACTTGACTATTTTGTGCTTGGTTGTGGACCAAGCACTTGTGTTTTTGCTTTTGAGGGAAGAGGGTGGCTTGTTGGCCATTTCCTCAACCCATCAGCCAAGGCATGAAGCCATCGGCCCTTTTTTCTTGCCATCGGCCAAAAGTGTTGGCCGATCGGCACTGTTTTTGGTCGGTCGGCCCCTTTGTTGGTCGATCGGCCGTATTTTGTGGCCGAACACTGTTCATCTGCTTTATGTAGATATTTTGTGCCAGCTGGCTTAGCTAGCATGTACAATTCCCCCCCTCCATACACGTGTATGGAGGGATTTGCTTCCATTGCTTAGCTTCTCTTAGAAGCTTTAGAATTGGAATTCTATAAGAAGGGACCTCCTCCTCCCTTCTCAGAGGTTCTGAAAAATAGGGTTAGAGAAGTTGTATCTATCTATCTCTATATTTGACCTCTCTCTCTTGTTTAGTTCTTGTTCTTGCTCTAAAGTGTAGTATTGTCTTACTATTGTACACAAACACATACTAGAACACCATCCTTGGTTGCTGAGGTGCTAGGGAGTTGGTGTTAGAGTCCTTGAGGTGTTTTTGATCAAAGAAAGGTGCTGGAGCCTTGTTCTTGAAGGTGTTCTTCAAGGGTGAGCATTCTTGCTTTTAACACCCCTTTCTTGCTTAAGCTTTTAGCCCTTCTTGCTTATTGTTTTAAGCTTGACTATAAACTGATAAAAGTTCTAATTTTTGGTGCTTGAGATCTTTGTTTGAGGTCACTTTTGTGCTTGGGGTTGTTTTCCCCCCTCTTAGGCCTTGTTTGGCCTTGTTCTTGTGTTTTTTTTTTTTAAGCTTCGGGATCACCTTGTCTTGGCCTTCTCACCGCTGAAATCCAGAGGAATTTCAGTGGTGGGGATGGTGTTTTAAGGTCCCAAGAAGGAGAGGGTCATCCCCTCTCCTTGTGTCTTCAATACTTGCCTTGAATGGCTCATATTGGTAGCATGTTTGCTTAGCATGTTTTAGCTCCATTTCAGCAAGTATTTGGTGTTATTTTGTCATGCTATACCTCTATTTTGAGTTGGTTTAGTTGGCTCTTACATGCTTCATGTACTTGTCTTACAATCCTCTCATTTGCCTTAGCATGCATCTTATGATTAGACTATCATTCTTGCATATTTTGGCTTGACTCCATGAAGCTTTTAGCCTTGTTTTACCATGCTAGAGCTCTGATTTGAGTTGTTTTGATCATATATGTCGTGCTTTGTATAGCTACCATGCAATCTAACTTGTTAGCTATGGGTGTTCAAGTCATTAGCATGCTTTACTTGGGCCATTTCAGTGATTTGGCATCACTTGTTATGTTATTTCAGTCCATATAGTATGCTCATATACTTGCAATTATCACCCTTTTGATGCTTTAAAGAGTTGATGTCTTATGCCTCATGATTGGATCATTGTGCATGCTTCCATGCTTAGGTCTTTAAGATGCCATATCAATGTGTTTTTGGGCTTGTTTTACCATTCCTTAATCTGTTTTTCATTGTTTAGGTCATGCCATGTTTGGTTTTGATAGGTGTAGTGTAACACCCCTTTTGTAGCCTTGCATGCCTCATGCTTTTGGTATTGTGTTCTAGCTTGTGTTGGCTAGTTTCGAGCTTGTTTTCGGTCTTGTTTGGACTTGCCTTGGGACTGTTTTAGGCCCCCCTTAGCCCTTTGGGGCTTGCCTTGTGTGGCCATGGTTTGAGTCATTTGGCTAGCTTCAAGCTTTGGGCTTTCTCGCATGCCATCCTTGCATTGTTTGGTCGATTTGGCATCATCCCTAACATCATTTCAGAGCTTGTAGTATTGTCATACTTGCATGCTTTTAATTCTTTTAAGTGTTCTTGAAAGTTACTCTCTTATGCCTAGGTGATAGGCCAATTGGCATGCATGTTTGTATGAACCTTTGTCTTCATTTTCATAGTACTTTGGCCACTGATTTGGGCATGTTTGAGAGTTGCCCATTTTGGTTTAAGTCCATCTTACCATGTTGTTGCATGCTCGTTTCATTTTGCATGTTGTTGCATGCTATGCATGTTTGCATATTTAGGTTGTATGCCTACTGCATATTGTATGCTTGCATGCTCATGTTGCATTAGATTTGTATCATGCTTGAGTTGTTTGCATGCTTGCTTACATGCTTAGGTTGCATAGCATTGTGTGTGCATTCCCTTGCCTCTTGATCAAGCATGATAGAGGTTTGGGGCCCTTATGTGTTTTGTGCATTTCATTTGATATTGAATTGCACATTTGGCTCCTTTGGCCATCATGCATTGAAATGCGTGATTGGTGGCCTGAGGGTCGAGGACTACACTCCTTTGAGTCTCAAACATGATAAGGAGGGTGGTCGTGCAAACATTGCCTTGTAAATGTATTGCCATGTTCTGTTTGTCTTCTGCTGCAGCAAGACAGCATTCTGCTGGAAGAAATGGCCGGTCGGCTACTTTTAGTGCCGATCGGCTAACCATGGTTGGCCGACAGCTTCATAATTGGTCGATGGCACCTTTCCATTGGCCGATGGCCTTACCACTTGGTCGATGACCTCTCAGCATGTCCATGAAGTGGTTCAGAAGTGTCCTGGAGACTTGTGCAGTTTTCAGAGGTGTAAAACAGTGCAAACAGAGGCAACATGTGGCATGGCAACGGATTTCTGAGCAAAGCCGATCAAGCATGCATTCATCCCTCTTCCCAAGGCTGCTTTACTGTTTTTCATAGCTTAATTAATTTGTTTAATTAGTTAAGTGTTGTGTAATAATTAATCAGCTTGTTAGGTTAATTAATTAGTTGATTTGTATTATTCTTTTGGCCCCTCCGTCGAGAGGACGCAATTGTGTAATAAGTGTGCGTGAGTGTGTGAATGTCTTCCAACCTCACGCCTTTCTCCCTTTTACTTAACCGCTTACGATGGTTAGTTTTAGGGCATATTTCATTTAGCATCCTTATGCTTGCATGTTTGCATCCATTCATTCGTATTGCATGCACCGGGCTCGACGCATCGTACTAACTGCATTGTACTTCAATTCCAAGTTGAATACATGTATTGAATTGTCGCATCTCATATGCCATCTTAGATTAGCCGAGCCTATTCTAATTACATTTTGCATGTGTTGCATTAGCCATTCTTAAACATGAACTAGGATCATGCATGATTTCTAACTAGTTCTTTGTCTTGGCTCGGAGTACACTGTGAGTGTTTATGCTTTAGCATCTTGCATGTATGTAAGTGTTAACATGACAACATGCTTACCATGAGGCTAATTGCTTATGTGATATAACTGCCTGAATGCTTGTGGGTGAAGGTTGGATTGCTTGAATTGGAACAATTCATTGAAATCCGCATTTCTAGCCTACTTGTGAGTAGGAAACTTCAAACCATTTCCAAACAAACGGATATGCGATGCTTTGTTCCAAATTAGGCGATCTAGTCTATACTTGTGTGTTGTGCACATCACATAGTAATTCTAGCTAATTAAATCGGAATAAGAGCGCATATGTTTTTAAAAACAAGATATCATGCTTAGTACAGGCTGATCTTTGATCGGGCGAGTGGGGGTGCTCATTGCATGACCTTCCCCAATCGTACCCAAGTTCCCGAGCCGAGGCAAGTTTGGTGATGACGGACACGTGGCCTCAGACAACGAGTCATGGTTTCCTAAATTCTCCAAAATAAAATATTTAGGTGGCGACTCTGTATCTGGCAAAGCAGTCCATATTTGGCACTTCTTTACAAAAATCAGTTTTCCAAAATGATTTGCCGGATTTGGACTTTTTGGTGATTTATCGGTCTTGCATTGCACTTTGCGAGACTAGATTCAGAACCGTGACATTTGAGTCCGAACTGTAGCATGAAGCCCCAGGGCGCGTATACAGGGTGTCGGATTTGCGAGATAGAGGTTCCTGGTTGCTAACTTCCTTTTTTATTTGTATTGATTGATATGGACTGGTTGGGTATGGATTGGTTGTCATCGTATCGACTGGGTATGGACTGGTTGTCATCGTATCGAGTTGTCATAGATTGTTACCGTTAGAGGGTTACTGTATGTGCCTTGAGCGGTGATTGTTTTTATTTCATGAGGGACAGAGCCGATAGAGTTTTATCGCCGGTGTATGATTCACGTGGTCAAAGTGAGCTTAGTTGTCTTCTTGCGACCTTCTTGGGTAGTGAGTGTGATGAAATCCTAGTTGATTTGCTAAGGGTAGTTTGTGAATACCCAGACGTTTTTCTTGAGGATCTCACTAGCTTGCCACCCCATCGTGAAATTGACTTCTCTATTGACTTAGTGCCTGACACAGCACCGATTTCTATGGCACCTTATAGATTTGCACCTGCCGAGTTGAGTGAGTTGAAGATTCAACTTCAAGAATTGCTAGATAAAGGTTTTATTCGCTCTAGTACTTCACCTTGGGGAGCACCAACTCTCTTTGCCAAAAAGAAGGATAGTGCGTTGCAACTTTGTATAGATTACCAGAAGTTGAACTGAGTAACTGTTAAGAACAAGTACCCAATGCCTCGCATAGATGATTTATTTGACGAATTGAAGGGGTCTTGTTGTTTCTCGAAGATAGACTTGAGATCGGGTTATCACCAGTTCCTAGTGATGCCTTTTGGGCTAACTAATGCACTATTTGTGTTTATGGATCTATTGAATCGAATATTCCACGAGTTTTTAGATCATTTCTTAGTCTTCTTCGTTGATGACATTCGGATTTACTCATCCTCTGAGGAGGAACACGAGTAACATTTGCGAGTTGTGCTTGGGTTGCTTAGAGCCCACAAATTGTATGCGAAGTTCCGAAAGTGTGAATTTTGGTTGTAAGAAGTTATGTTTTTAGGCCACGTAGTATACGGGGAATGAGTGACTGTAGACTCTTTGAATATAGAAGCAGTGCAAGATTAGGAACAACCCAATAATGGCTTTGAGGTCCGTAGTTTCTTGGGGTTGGCTGGGTATTATCGTCAGTTTGTGAAGGACTTCTCTAAGTTAGCCTCTCCTTTGACAAGACTAACAAGAAAGGGGATGAAGTTTACGTGGAACGAGACTTGTGAAAAGTATTTTCAAGAGATTAAGGTTAGACTTACCACTGCCCCAGTATTGATTATTCCAGAGAGGGGTTTAGGCTATTCTGTATATTGTGATGCTTCATGGGAAGGTTTGGGTTGTGTTTTGAAGCAAGAGGGAAAGGTAGTAGCTTATGGCTTACGTCAGTTGAAAACACATGAGAGGAACTACCTTACCCATGATCTAGAATTAGCAGCTGTGATCTTCGCTTTGAAAATTTGGGGGCATTACCTTTATGGTGAGGAGTTTGATGTGTTTTCTGATCACAAGAGTCTACAGTACCTATTTTCACAAAAAGATCTAAATTTGAGGCAAATGTGGTAGATGAAGTTTATGGAAGACTATGAATTTGAGTTGGACTATCATCCGAGGAAAGCCAATATAGTAGCTGATGCCTTGAGTAGAAAGTTCTTTACCAATGTTGCGAGTATTGCCATCAAAGAATAGGAGATGTTGGGTGCTATTGGTGAGTTTGACTTGTATCTTAGCAAGTCCGTTGAGTCAGCAGCTTTACTTTAGATAGTTACACAACCTACACTTGTGAGTCGAGTTATAGAAGTACAGAGGGGTGACCTTGAGGTAGAAACCCTTCGAGAGAAGATCTCCAATGGGAAGGTAGAAAGAGGCTTGAACGTGTATTCTGACTTGAGTGTTAGATACCTTGACCGGCTTTTCGTGCCGGAGTCTTGTTGAGAGGAGGTACTCAAAGAGTTTCATGATTCACGTCCTACGGTACATCCAGGAGGCACAAAGATATATGACAATGTTAGTCCTCAGTTTTGGTGGAAGAGAATGAAGAAGGACGTAGTCGTGCTTATGTCAAAGTGCCTTACTTGCCAACAAGTGAAGGCTGAGCATCTGAGGCAAGCGGGGTTGTTATAACCCTTGAAGAATAGCAACAGATGGCCGGCAATGAAGTCTACCAATTCATCGATGTACTGTAGTGGAAAGTAATCCTTCGGACAAGCCTTATTCAGATCTTGAAAGTCAACCCAGACTCTGATTCTGCCATCCTTCTTTGGAACTGGAACAATATTGGCCAACCAAGTTAGATATTCAGACACCAACAAAAAACCAGCGTCAATCTCCTTAGTGACTTCCTCTTTAATCTTCAGTGCCCAATCTAGACGGATCCTATGGAGTTTCTGCTTGATAGGTCGGGCCTCGAGGTCAAGAGGGATCTAGTGCTGTACAATCTCAGGAATGATTCCAAGCATGTCTTCGTAGGACAACGTGAAAACATCTTTGAAATATTTTAATAAAGCGATTAAACGCTCGTGTTCCTCCGAAGACAACATGGATCCAATCTAGACTAAGCGGGGATCCTTCTCAGTACCCATATTAATTGCAATGATCTCATCTATTCAGGGCTTAGCACGCCTCTCCTTCTCTCGATCAATCAAGTTTTTCAAAGTGTGAGGAATTTCTTCCTTTTTCATTTTCATTAAAATTTTGCAAATCTAGGTCAATGTAATAAATTAATGGCACACAGAAGTAAACAGAATATGCAACATTCTCATTCAGAACTTCAAGCTCCTCGGTTACAACCGACTCAAAAGAAAATGCAAAAGAGGACCTAGACAGGACCATGGCACCTGGGTTACCACCCCCGGAAGTGCCAGACTTAGACTCCTCAAAAGGACTCGAATTCGATTCCGACTTAACAGACTTGGTGGAATCAGATTTAGGCTCATTATCCGATTTAAAACTGTCAATGGTGGCCTTCTTGAATTGCCAAACCAGGTATGGAGCCTTGGCTGCATCCACGATGAGACCGGAGTAATTTGCGTCTGGTTCATCCTCGATCGTAGAGATATTAACAATATCCCCGAAGTTAACGGGTTCAGCTCCGGTGTTGGAATCTTTTAGTTGGTCAGCCAGTGCCATCCCCAATAGCTCCTCCTCATCGCTATCCAAGCTGGTGTTTCTGCCTTACCCCATATCAATGCTTGGATTGATCCTCCCCTTCTCGCTGTCCGATAACTGGTGATTGAAGAAGATCTCGAACACAGGGTATCTCTTCTTTGTTTCTTGGTTAACCCACAACTCAAGGAATCCACAGAAAGGGAAATCTTCGCCTTCGTAGACAAAGCGTTCGTTTGGGGTTCCCTTGATTAGCTTGTGGACCAGTTCAAATTGCTTCCCAGTCCTTTTTGCTCTGACACTTTCCTTCAATTCATTTCCCTTCCTTTTCCATTCTTCTGCGGTTGGCTCATACCCTAACCCGAAAGTATAGGGATTATGGCTTACCTCTCTGGCAATAGTATTTCCTTGCCTCCCACTTCTACCCAGTCTCCATCCGGGAAGGTGTCCTTGCATATTCATCATATAGATAGATTGGGTGCTCACATAAGTCCCCTAATCCTCCGCTATGATAGACTACCAAGGTGAACCCGAAGAGGAACATATCCTCTTCTCCATGTAAGATTTCTAACAAGGGTGTGTTGGTCCCTGACAAAGGGTGGATCAATGAATTGCCATAAACAGTAGAATCCCCTTCTTGAATGGATATTTCACTAGTTGGTGCACCGTTGATGAAACTGCCTTCACTTGGTGTAGCTAAGGCCTGCCCAAGAGTAGATTGAAGGTTGTTAGCACGTCCATCACATGGAATTCAACCTCATGCTCAGATGGACCAATCAGTATTTGGCTCTTGAAAGTCCCCATGACATCACAGCTGGTACTGTCGTAAGCTCGAACAGCGTGCATCATAGGCGTGAAGTCAGTTGGCTTCAAGCCTATGGCATCAATGGTCCTCGCCGGACATATGTTGATTACTGAGCCGGTGCCCACCAACACTACTAGATCCACTTCTTCCAGCTTTGCTAGGTTACATATAGAGGTCTGTTGTGGTTAGCCCCCTCAGGCGTTAGCTCTTTGTCCACAAAAGACAATATTGGAATAACATCACCGGATGTGACCAAAGACACCAGCTGATCAGTCATGGTGTCGTCTATAGGCAGCTTGGTCTTGTTCAGTGCCTTTAGCAATGCTTGCCTGTGTTCGCAGGAAGCCATCAGTAGCCCCCAAATCGATATGTTTGCCTGGATCTTCTTAAGTTACTTTAATACCAGGTCTTCTTCTATGTCCTTGTCCTTTAACTTCTCAGTCTCTTTCTTGGAGGGTTCTGCTTGATCTAGGAATGGGGGTTTGAAATAACGACCACTTCTGGTGATGTGGTTAATCTCATGTGTGTACCATGTATTGTCTGGGGTACTAACTTTCCACACCTCATCAATGTATGCGAGGCTCAGATCACTGTCCTCCCACCATTCTCATGCAGTCATTGTTGGGCCATTATCAGGTTCTATCCAAATCATATTCATATTGTGCACTCTGTTGGAGTGCCACTTCTCCTCTGCGGCTAATTCAATCTTTGCCTCCTGATACTATCTGAGTTTCTTCAGCATCCTTCCCTTCTCACCGACTTCCCATCCAGGCACTTTTGGGGTTTGGACATCTTCCGCTTTTGACTCGACATCTTCTTTTCTTTTTCCTTTCTCTTGCACCCAGGCTATTTTCCATTGTAGTTCCTCTATTCTCTCTTGTTGGAATTGTTCCAATGCTCGTTCCTTCTCAGTTATAGGCATGGCCTCAGCCTTGCTATTCTCACCAATTTCTTCTCCTTTCAGATTCTTCTTCGTCGGCTCTTCTATATCAGATTCCTCTTCGCTACTTAACCACCCATGGCTAGACTCAGGCTGGCTCGAATCCCACCACCCCATCTGAATGCTACCCACATCCCTTTCCTCAAAGAAGTAGAGGTTCTCTAAGTCTTCTTCTATTTCTGCTATCTCATCAAGACTTTGTTTAGGCCAATTGTCTAGACTTTGCCCAGGCCCATTTTCCCTAATGGCGTTGATGCTGAGTGAGTCTGACAGTATGATTGCAGGCTTTGGTTTATCAGAAGCCATAATATACCATCTAGAGTCATACTCTTCCATGGGTGAGGGCCCTTTCTTCACCACTTGGGTGTCAGACCCCCTTCCTCTAGTGAATTCCTCTTCTCTTCCCCTTTCGCCACCACAGGCCTTGATTGGGTTTTGGGTGCTATATCCATCATGTACAAATCTGTGCTTTCAAGAATAACCACCTCAGGCTTAGGCAGATGGGATGGGGTAATATAGATACGAGGGTTGAAAGTGGGTGGTAATGTATAGATAAGGTTGATATTTTTGGGTAGGGGGACTTGTTTATGGACAGGGAGTGGGTTGGTGGTTACATTTGGCTTTGACGGTGGAGCTATGATTTTATTATCGATGAGATCCTAGATCTCATGGCAAAGACGATAGCAACGATTAGTGGGGTGACCGTACTGTTGGTGGAAAACGCAGTATTTGGTGGGATCGTGTTTAATTGGGAATGGGTCGAGGAGAGGTGGAGGGTCAAGGGGCTTAAGGTACCCTTTTTCCATTAGAAGTTTAAGAGCACGGGGCTAGGCTCATATAAAGGGGGGTGAAGGTTCTATATTGGTTTTGGGCTGGACCAGTGGGTTGTGAGGTTGCACTGGCAAAGGGATCAACTATCTTAGTCGTTGTGGTGAGGGTGCTGATCTCAGTAGACCTAGGAATAGTGCTATAACTAGCATTGGTACTCTTGGTAAACGGCCTCTTTGTCGGCTCACTTGTTTTCTAGATGATGCCTTTCTTAAACGCGCTCTCAATTTGCACCCCCAACTCATGCAAAGCAGCAAACGTAGATAGTGGAGCAACTATCATCCTTTGTAACATGTCCGATTCAAGGTTCTGAACTACCAGTCGGACTTGTCTCCTTTCTGAGGGCCTATTTATCATTTTGGCTGCCTTTGCCTTCCATCTTGCAACAAAATCAATGAAGGCTTCCTTGGGATTCTGAGTGGTTGCTTCCAGCTCCATTATCGTTATTTCTATCTGAGTATTGTCAGAATATTAATTAACAAATCCCTCAAATAGTTATTCCCAGTTTTGTTTAGCCGAGTCCTCCAGTTTGGCATACTAGATAGCTGCCACCTCTGATAAAGTTCTTCCAAATAATGACGGTTTCTGAGCTCGAGTCAAGCCCATCGGTTTTAGAACATCCAAGAAGAGACGAACATGAACAATAATATCTTCGCTACCATCAAATCCATCGATGTGAAACATCTTTAACTTTTTTGGCAATCTTACAAAGGCCTCGGTATAACTGTCTTCAATATACATAATGGAATTGAAGCCTTGAGATTTCTTGAGCACCTTCTCTAGCCTGGCGATTTTTATCATAGCTGGATCGATGTCGTTGATGTTGAAGGAAGAAGTCCCGCATGAGGCTGTGCCAGAGCTCTGAAAGCTTGAGCCTATGCTAACATCAGGATTTGAGGGTTTTCAACCGGTGAAGGTGGATCACGATTCGGCTGGGCAGCCGGGACTAGATTTACAGTACATGCCGATGCCGCAGATGGGCATCGCATTTTAGCAATACTTTCATGCCGAGCCGCAATTCTTTGATTCAGCCTATCCATGGTTCTTTGAAAAAGTTGCCATCATCGCAACAACCTCCTCTAGATTACTGTGTGCCATTGCATGTCTGGGAGAGTTAGTTATTGGTGAGCTGAGTAGGTGATAATGGACAGGCGACTGCTGAGTGCTCTGTGCTGGTGAAAACTGACTGGTTCTTCCCCTTTGAACAACTGGTGGGAGAGAGACTAACACTGACTGACTGTCAACTAGATCGTGAATTTTGCCTCCACAACTGAAATATTTCCCACTGAATTCTGCCTCCACAAATTGATATCAACTGCACCACTAATATGAAGCATTCCTATGCAATTTCACTGTAAAGCACATACCACGTAAAAAGAGCAAAAACACCCTTATGAGGGGGTAGGGTTACCCTGTCATAGATTTGACATGATCTAGGGTTTTACTACTGCAAGCAAGTAGTTTCACAAAATCCTGCATATGGGTGAGCATCTTGTCTTATGTTGGAACAATCACTATAGCTTTACTATATGCAGCTAGGCCAAATGGTCAGAAGGATACCTCGGCAAAATTACCTAATATACCTCTCACACCTAACATTGGTACGACAGTAATCTAGATGCAAGGGTTGAGTTTCCAACATGGCAAAGCCCACGACCGGCCAACCTTTTGGCAAGCTTTTTAGGCAAGCTTCCAGCAAGCCATCTAGGAATAGCAGATGGAAACAAAGTGACTTAAGAGCACCAATGCAAATGCAACGCAAAGAACATATAAGTTAGATAAAATTTTTATCATGAAGTTTGAGTCAAGTTCTCTAATATCCCTAACAGAGTTGCCAGAAACTATAGCTAGTTTCTCGTGCTCCTCTAAGGAGTTTAGCCTTCTCGGATATGATAGCCCTACAGTTCGGACTCCCGTGGCTTTGAATCTGGTTTCACAAGTGCAATGTGAAATAGAAGAACATAAATGGTGTCCAAATTCGGCAAGTCTTTGTAAAATCAAAAATGACAAAAATGGACTGCATTGCCAGATTTCAGAGTTACCACCTAAATATTTTTGGAAAATTAAGGAAACCCGTGACTCATGCCAAAGGCCACTTGTGCATCATAACCAAAGTGTCTCTGCTCAGTGTGGGGTCGCCTATTTCCGCGCCCCCCTTTCAGAAAGGTTTGAAAAAAATGCCTTACAGTTTGGACTCCTGCGGTTCTGAATCTAGTCTCACAAGTGCAATGTGAAACTGATAAACACCAAAGAGTCCAAATCCAACAAATCTTGTTGGAAAATCAATTTTAAATCAAATGCCAAAATTGGACTGCTTTGCCAAATACAGAGTCGCCACCTAAATATTTTATTTTTGGGAAAATTTAGGAAACCCTGACTCATGCCGAAGGTCACGTGTCCGTCATCATCAAAGTTGCCTCAGCTCGGGAACTTGGGTACGAGGGGAAGGTCATGAATTAAGCACCCCCGCTCGTCAGATCAAAGATCGGCCTCTACTAATCATGATATGATTTTTTATAAACATCATGCGTTCTTGTTCCGGTTATTAAACTAGCTTTACTTTGTGACGTGCACAAACAAGTGTAGACTAGCTTGCTCAATTTGGAACAATTCAACTCATGTTTGTTTGCGAAAATGGTTTGAATTTGCCACCTCAAGTGGGCTTAAAGATGCGAATTTGCCACCAAACATAGTGGGCTTAAAACATGATTTGCCACTCAACAAAGTGGGCTTAAAACGCACATTCATTGAATCGTTCCAATTCAAACAACAATCCTTCATCCACAAGCATTCAAGCAGTTTAGCATTTAAGCACATAGCCTCATGGCAAGCATGCTAGATATGGCAACATTCACACTTATGCAAATATGCTAAAGCGTAAAAACTCATCTAGTACTCCAAGCTAGGAAAATATGAGTTAGAAAATAATGCATGATTCCTAACCATACAAAATGCCTAATGCGACACATGTAATATGCAATTAATAGGCTCGACTACTATATGACATATGAATCGATTTGAACAACATACGATTCCAAACGTATTCAAAGAAGTATTGAAATGACAATGCAGTTTGAATGATGTACAGAGCCTCGGTGCATGCAATACAAGATGAATGGATGCAAGCATGCGATATGCTAACTGAAACGTATCCCTAATCTAACTATCGAAAGCAATTAAATAAAAGAGAGAAAGAAGTGGGGTTGGAAGACATACTCACACGTACACACACTTATTACAACATTACGCCCTCACGAAGGAGAGTCCGAATGAATAAGCTAACTAGCTACACTAATTAAGCTAAGCTAATTATTATAAAACTTGAAACTAATTAACTATTCTAGTTAACTAATTATTACAAATCGAAATCAAATGACTAGTTAAACTAACTAATTATTTACAACACTTAATTAGCTACAACTAATTAACTACAACATGTATCTAAGCTAGATATTTAAGTGATAAGTAACCTTGGAATGCAACGGAGGCTCATGCACATGCTTGGTTTTCACCCGAAAAGGGATTGTCTTGCTGCTGCATGTCTCTGTTTGTACATTTGAACACCAAAGAAGCTGTCCATTTCCAGAACACCTCTGTTCCACCTTAAGAACACATTGTGCAAATTTCATTGGTGGCAGACAGGGGGCTATAGACTCGACTTTCTTCGCGCACCCCCCTTTCGGAGAAGGCGCGAATTGGTCTTACTACAGTTCGGACTCCTGTCACGGTTCTGAATCTAATCTCAAAAAGTGCAATGTAAGACTGATAAACACCAAAGAAGTCCAATCCGGTAAATCATTTTGGAAAATCAAATTTTGAATCAAATAATGCCAAAACTAGACTGCTTTGCCAGATCGCAGAGTCGCCACCTAAATATTTTGTTTTTGGAAAATTTAGGAAACCCTGACTCGTGCCAAAGGCCAAGTGTCTGTCATCACCAAGGTTACCTCGGCTCAGGAACTTGGGTACGAGAGGGGAAGGTCCTGAAATGAGCACCCCCGCTCGCCCCATCAGAGATCGGCCTCTACTAAGCATGATATGTTGTTTTATAAACCTCATGTGTTCTTATTCCGATTATTGGCTAGCTTAGTATGTGATGCGCACAGCATATAAGTATAGACTCAATCACGAGAATTGGGACAAAACAACTCATGTTTGTTTTCGAAAATGGTTTGAAGGTACTACTCGCAAGTAGGCTAAAGCACGGATTTGCCACCGTTAAGTGGGCTTGAAACAACATGATTTTGCCACCTCAAGTGAGCTTAAAACTCACAATCGTCGAATTGTTCCAATTCAAGTAATCGAGCCTTCATCCATAGGCATTCAAACAGTTAAGCATTTAAGCAAATAGCCTCATGGAAAGCATGCGAAACATGGCAACACTCACACTCATGCAAGGATGCTAAAGCATAAACACTTACAGTGTACTCCGAGCCAAAACAAAAGCTAGTTAGAAATATGCATGATTCCCAACTATACAAGATGCCTAATGCAACACATGCAATAATGCAACTAATAGGCACGGCTATCTAAGATGGCATATGAATGCAACGATTTGATACACGTATTCAAAGATGAATTGAAATACAATGCAGTTTGAATTATGCACCAAGCCCGGTGGATGCAAGACAAATCAATGATGCAAACACGCAAAGCATAAGGTATGCTAATTGAAAAAATGCCCTAAGACTAACCATCGAAAGAGGTTCAGTAAAAGGGAGAAAGACGTGGGGTTGGAAGACATGCACACACACACGCACACTTATTACAACATTGCACCCTCTCTAAGGAGGGTCCGAATGAATACGCTAAGCTAATCTAAGCTAAGCTAATTAACTAATCTAATTAAACTAATTAGACTAATTATTACAAACCAATCGAATAGCTAAAAAGCTAATTACTAATTATTACAATACTTCAATTAATTAACAAATTAATTAATTAAATTACAAAACCAATGCTAACTAACAAGTAAAGCATTAAACCACACTGCCTCAACTATGTTTGAAGAAGATGCATGCATGCATTCGGTTTCTAGCCTCAAAAAGCCTTCCGATTTGCTCTTGAGAGGCTCTGTTTGCAGGGTGTCTTGAAGAACTTTTGCTCCACCTTACCAATTCCATGCTGAGGAATGCACCAGTGGCCTTCCAGCCATGAGGAGCTGCTGTCGGCCATCTGCCGGCCAAGGGTGTGAACTGCTGGCCAAGGATGAAGCACTGCCGGCCAGTGGTGTGCTGGTTCACCAAACTACAACAGAGCTCAAACCAAAGGAAATAGGAGCGTCTCCCAAGGGTATGTGTGTACTATGCCACTCCTTATCATCTCAAAACATCAAAGGAGGGGCACCATTGGATCCAAGACCACTAATCAAGCATTTGAATGCATGATGGCCAAAAATCCAACTTGCACCAATTCAATAAATGCATGGCAAACAAGACACTAAGACCACTACCTTATCATGGATGATCAAAGGCAATGGAGACAAAGGGGATTGACTCATTCTCATCACTTTGAGTATGAAATGGGCCAATCCACCTTGTGTTCAATATAACGTCCGATTAAACATAATCCAATGCAACTCAAAACATGTTTATCTTGGCATGTTTTACTTGATTCCATTCTTGTCTACACATTTTGAATTACCAAACCATTCTTTAATTGGTTAAGTCCAATGTGCAAGTCCTCTAAGGAGAGGAGGTCAATCCAAGAGAATGGTTTAAGGCATAAGAGAAACTATACCTTTGACTAGGAGGAACCCTCAAAGAGGGTTAAAGCCATTTAAGCATAAGCCTCAATCCCAAGCTTAAACACAACTTTAGGACCAACCAACCCTCAAAACAAATCAAAAGTGAAGAAATGAGGGAGATGATAGATGTTTTAGTGCTGATATGGCATGAAAAACAAGACTCTAACATGTTTGGCAAACAACTCATGTACAACATGTTTAAAGACTTAAGCATTAAAACTAGTGAAGGACAAAACACTAGAGGCATGTAATACAATGCTCAATTGACCAAACCAGCTCTAGACAGGGCTTAAACATGCCAAAACAGAGGCCAAAATGAGCTGAGATGATAGCATGAAAAGAAAGAAAATCATGTTCATGTATTGGCTCACTAAACAAGGCATAAAACACAACTCTCAAAAGTAATGAAAGAGTGGAATATGTGAGAGTGTGACTACACTATATGCTCTGAAATTACATGCTAAATGATGCTAAAACATGCAATCAACTCAAGTAAAGCATGCTAGAAGTCTCAAAACACAAAGCTAGTGAAGGCCAACTACACTATAGCTATACAAAGCAAAGCATATATGACCAAGACTATTCAAATCAGAGTTAGAGCATGCTAAAACATGAGCAAAAATGTGCTGGAGCCAAGCTAACACATGCTAGAATGATGGACTAACTCATTAGGCATGTTAAGCTAGTAAGTAAAATTACACTGCAAGTGCAAGATGCAAGCAACCAGTGACTAAACTAGCCAAAAACAGAGCTTAAACATGTTAAAATATAGCCAAAAACATGCTGAGATCAAGCCATGAAATGGTAGAAACACATGCTCAAAGTTTAGGCCATCTATGCATACAAACAAGATACAAGGAGAGGGGACCACCCTCTCCTATTTTGGACCACAAAACTAACTCTCCACCACTGAAATTCCTCTGAGTTTCAGTGGTAGAAAGGCCAAACAAAGGATGCTCCAAAAGCTAAGAAAAGTGGCTCAAAAGGCTTTGCAAGCCAAAGTGCAAAGAGGGGGAACCACCCCCTAACCAACCAAGACTCAAACCAACATTTTAAAGACTCAAAATCAGAGTTTTTTATGATTGAAAAACCAGGTCAAAATAGCTTAAAGAGATGGCCAAGCACTTAATTAAAAACAAGCTTGAAAGAGGTAAATCCTTACCCTTGAAGCACAGCAGCAAAACAGGTGAAATTCTGAGCCAAAACTAGCTTTGAGAGCTCAAATAGGACCTCTAAGAACCTTAGCAACAAGGTAGAGGTGTTTGGTCTAGGGTCTCTTTGCAAGAGTGTAGGAAATTCTCACTTCTAAGCCCAATATAGGAAGAGAGAGAGGCTTCTAGAGAGAGAGGCTGAAATTTTGCTCACAAAATTAGAGAGAGAGAGAGAGTGAGAGAGAGAGAGAGATTTTAGAGAGAGAGGCTCCCCAAACTTGCTAACCTCCTAAAATGAAAGAAATGGCCTCCATATATAGCAAAAATAGAGCCTTGGTCGAAATATCTGAGCTAGAAATATCTGGAGCAGTGTAGGACAGTTGGAGGAGAAATATCGGCAAAAAAATTGAGTTATGGACATTAGTGGCCGGTCGGCTACTTCAAGTGGCCGGTAGGCCGCCTCAACTGGCCGGCCGGCCACCCCTGTGGCCGACAGCAAAAATCTGCTCTGCAGGTCAAACTTCAAATGGGCATATCTCCTCCATCTGGACTCCTTTTCAGGTCATTCTTGTGTCTAAATTGAAGCCCCGGAAGTAATCTTTCCAATGGTGGAAGCGTCACATCAAAATTCCAACTGTGCAAGAAGTTATGCTCATTTTAGTGAAGCCGCTCAGTTTTGGTCCTAACCGAATTGATGCCGAACTTCTCCCAAACTAGTTTTCTTCTCTCCTCTCCTATTTTCTTCAACTCCAAACCTTTAAACAAGATGTTTTGGAAGATTTTTCAAAGATTTCACCTCTCTTTCATTCATTCCACTTTGTCCTTGCTCGATTTACCGAAAAGCGCAAAATTTAACGAAATGCGAGCCTCGGAACATCGTAGGAACTTCTTTTCAAAAAAATATTTTGAAAGAGAGGGTTTTAAGGTCTAAAATCTTTCGTCAAAATAGTTTTGGTCCAAAAATGGGGTGTGAGGTTCGGATTTGAAGCTCCTCTTGCCAAGGAAATGGAACCTTTGCACTGCATAGCCTGCACCATCGAATGATCAATTAGTGGCACCCAAGTCTTAAGGACGGTAAAAAATGGGGTGTCTACAGGGGCCGGTCGGCCATTGGTGATGGCTGTCGGCCACTGATGGTCTGAGCTTCCTTGCTGCAATAGAGAGCAAAACAGAGCAAAAAAATGCATTTCTTAAGGGTTGTTTGCACATTTTGCCTCTCCTTTTCATTGGGAAATCAAAGAAGGGACAAGTTTTAGTTCACAAACCATCAATCAAGCAATTTCATTGCATGATGGCTTGTGAAACCAATTGTGCAAGTTCAATAAATGCACAAGAAGGCCAAAAGGACCATCACCCTATCATGCATGATCAAGGGCAATGGAGACCAAGCAAAGTGGCACATTTCATCACTTTTGAGTATGAAATGTCCCATTTTCCTTGTGTTCAAATTAACATCCGATTTGAACACATGCAACGCAACACGAAAGATGCTTATCTTGCCCTTTTTACTTGTCAATTTTTGTTTACTCATTTTAATTACGAAACCATTCCTTAATCCATTAAGTCCATTGGTGAGTGTCCTCTAATGGAAAGAGGGCTCAAGCCACAAGTTGCTTTGGGCATGAAAGAGGCATTACACTGTTGGTAATGAACCCATAAGGGATTAAACCATTAGGTGTAGCACCTCTATTTCACACTTTGGCAAACAAGTGGTTTGAAACCACCTTCAAAGAAAATCAAAAGTGAAGAATTGAGGGGGGTTGCAGAGATGATTAGGTGCTAGAAATGAATGATAAAAGCACTAAAACATGCAACAAACTCAAGCCAATGATAGTTAAAGCCTTAAACCACTAAGCTAGTGAAGGAATTAACACTACAATCATGTCATGCAAGGCTCAAATGAAACAAATAACCAAAAACAGAGGCAAGACAACCCTAAATATGGTCTAAAACATGCTGGACTTAAATCATGAAAAGCTGAAACATTAAGCTAATGCATGGGGTTGCACTACAACTATGCAAAACGAGACTCAAACAAACTAAGTAGCCCAAAACAGAGATAAAACATGTTATTTCAGAGGCTAAAACATGCTAGACTTGAGCTAAGTTAAGCTAGAAAAATATGCTAACATATGAAGCTAACTAGGCATGCAAACAGGACACAAGGAGGGGAGGCTAACCCCTCCAAATTTGGACTTCAAGATGAGTTTTTTACCACGAAAAAACCTCTGAAATTCAGTAGTTAAAAGGCCCAAAAATTTTGGTTTGAAAGTGGTGAATAAAGCCACAAAGCTTTACAAACTAACAAACAAGAAGGGTGAACCACCCCCTAACTTAAAAATGGTTCAAACTAGCACTTTTACGCCACAAAAATAGAGTTTTTCTCAGCTCAAAACCAGCCCCAAAACAGTAAGAAAAGATGGTAAAACAAGCTTGCAAAATAAGGTAAACAAGACAAGTATACGACCTCTTGAAGCAAAGGGGAATTCTATGCACAAGAACAAGTTAAAACCACCTTCAAGGGCTCCAAGATGACCCCAAATAACCTCAGCTCAAAGGTAAGAGGATTTGATTTAGGATGTGTATGCAAAAGTGTAGAGAAAACAAGCACTTAGGCACAAAATTGTATAAGAGAGAGAGAGAGAGAGAGAGAGAGAGAGAGAGAAATCTAGAGAGAGAGAGAGAGAGACTTTTTCTTTGAATTTTCTAACCCTCAAAAATGGGGGAGGAACCCCCCTATATATAGAAAAACATGCCTAGAGCTTAGAAACATCATACCATAAATGTGTAGGAAGATGCAGCTCATTGTGCTAACAGCTGGCACAACTGGCAACAAATATCTAGAAAAAGAGACTGGTGGCCGTCGACCACCACTGGTAGCCGACTGGCCACAACTGGTGGCCGACATGCATAAGCCATGGCCGACAGCCTCTGGTGCTGGCCGACATGTCAGCACAAGGTTCCAGGCACCAAGTTTGATCCAAAACAAGGCATAGAAAGAACAAGGTCCAAAGGCTCAAAGACAGGGCGTTCCGCCGAGGACTTCGAGCGCTCAAAACAAACACAAACAGACATAATCATCTTATACATAAGTGATGACATCCCAGTCTTGAGGACGGTCAAAAATAGGGTGTCTATAGTTGCCTCTCTTTGATAGAACTCGAAAGTCATAAAGTGATGAGAGTGAATGTCAAAGCTTAGAGACTACCCATTTTTGACAAGGCCAAAGACTTGGATACACAAACAAAGAAGACAAAAGTGGTTGCGCCCGCAGGCTGCGTACGTATCCCTTTGTAAGGAATCAAACCAGCGTAGTTCTAGAGCAAGATGTAAGTGATATGCATGATGCAGGAACATAACTTATGATCACGCAATGAGGTTGTAATGAAACATTTAAATGCAAACACTATGTAATGAAAATGCCACATTCGAACAAACCGAAACAAGGTATATCAATCTCAAACACAAAAGTAAGTAAACACACCACGCGTGGGAATTATGAACCAAACCACATTTCATGCAGAAAGGATGTAAGAAAATTATGCAAGCTTAACTACGCGATACGTAGTAAAAATGAAGAACAACAAAATCATCAGGCGTACCCAAGATGTCAAACAAGAACCTAACGTGTTGCATGCTGAAGAAAACAAGAATGGTGTGAACATCGGGAGGCACCCAAATTTTTTTAATCGAAGGAAGGTAACCAAAGGATGGTATGACCATTAGGACGCACGCAAATGCTTTTAACGAAGAAAGGTAACCGAAGGATGGTATGAACATCAAGATGCACTCAAATGTTTTTAACTGAAGGGCGGGTAACCGAAGGGTGGTGTGAACATTAGGACACACACAAATGTTTTTAACCAAAGGATAGGTAACCGAAGAGTGGTATGAACATCAGAACACATACAAATGTTTTTAATGAAAGACGGGTAATGGAAGGGCAGTATGAACATCTGGACGCGCACAAATATTGTTAACCGAAGGACGGGTAACCGAAGGGTGGTATGAACATCAGGACGCATACAAATGTTTTTAACCGAAGGGTAGGTAACTGAATGATATGATTCGAAAGGCACAAATGATTTTACCAGAACTCCTCTGAATGAACTGTACATACAATATCGCCTATCTATGCTGGCTCCGCTTAATGAGCCGTACGTACAATATCGTGCCTGTGTACAAAAGCGTGCTATGAAACGACAGTGCATTTTCTATGCATGAAGGAAGAATGAAAGCATATTCTATGCAACAATAGAGAAGTGCATATTCTATGCAATAATGGAGAAGCGCATATTCTATGCATGTGTAACTGGAGCACATTCTATGCATGATCCAAAGGAAAATGCAAATATTCCATGCATGATTCAAGAGCGAAAGTAATAAGCATGTTCTATACTAAGTACAAGATGCATGCTCCATGCGCGATTAACAGCATGTTCCATGCTAATTAATAAAATGCATGTTCTATGTAAGGGATTGAAATACATATTCTGTGCAATAGCATATGTAAAATGCACACTCTACATACGTAATGAGGGAATGCATATGTATCCTAACAAAACAAGTTCAATAGAAACTTTCCGATTCACCTCTTGGAAGAGTTGCAACATGCAAAAAGGATACACCTCGCTCAACAAATGACGAGCAACGATCACCAAAAACACAATTTCAAGCTTCCGTAGAGAGAATTTGAACTCAACAGTGACCTTCTCTTGCACCTCTTGGGAAATAGGGACAAACACAGCATCAAAACAGAAAATATGAGCATTGGGCACTGGACAGCCACCAAGGAGGGATGTCGGCCATCTATCGGCCACCTTTCAAGATTGTCGGCCACCAATGAAGCTTGTCGGCCATCAGGGGTGGCCTGATGGCCGACAGGCCATCAATGGCAGATTGGACCATTTCAGTCTTTTCACCCATAGATCTTTAAGTATAGGTCATGGGACCTCATTTCCACACACCTCCATGCCTGAAATTCCATCCCCTCTCTCTCTCTAGACCTTCATTCTCTCTAGATCTGAGCTTTATACGCGTTTTCCAACGCCCCACACATATTTTCTTCGTTAAACCCTCTTAGTTTACTCCATTTTGAACCAATTGAAATTCAATTTCGGTGCTTTTTCTTGGAGTTTCACCATTTGAGGCTCGTTCCCCATGAATTTCTCTTGAGTTCGGTGCCCTTTCCCGGGCATTGACTTTTTCTTCCTTTTTCTCTCTCCTAGGGTTTGATTTTTTCAAAGTTTACCCTATTTTCTCCATTTCTTCACTTTTCACTGACTCTTCACCCATATTCCAGATGGCAGACGACATACCACATGAGGGTGGTCCACTAGAAGCGAAGTTCCAGACGGAGTTTGATTCTGAGGCGGAGCCGGAGCCATTACCACTGGCAGTGAGGCCTTTTGATCCGGCGAGGTATTATTCTCGGACACATATTCTACCTATTGGAGGCGTTAGGCACTTCACTAATTTTGCTACTGGCGTGCCAGAGGATCTCCTACTGAGGGAGCCAGATTCCCATCTTTCAGCCATTGTCGTTGAGGTACAAACTTTATTCACTTGCACAACTGATGTTCTTTACTTGCATTTCTTGCGCTGTCTCTCGTCTGATTGTACTACTTTCATCACCGCCATCGCATTTGTTTTTCACTTTCTTTTCAACTAACTGTATTTACACTAATTCACCTGTCCTCTACCACAGGGTGACTCTCGCGCATACAGGGGCTATGGCAATATGACGGCCAGAGAATGGTATGACGAGCTCCCCGTAGGAGTGCGCGACATTGTTGACGAGTTCGGCTTCGGCCTATTCTTCTCTGGATTGACACAAGTTATAGTGAGTCATCCATTTCTTGGGGCACTAGTGGAGAGATGGTGGGACACCACCAACTCTCTCCACCTTTCCATTGCCGGAGAGATGACGATGACCCCTTACAACTTGGTCATGATCACAGGCCTAGGCGTAGGGGGTGATCCGATTCCTCTCAATCCTGACATGGTGAAGTGGGAGGCTACTTGGATTGAGCTATAGGTGGCGTGCCCACCTTTGTTCCGAGTAGCTATGGTCAAATACAAATGGTTTGAGGAGCAGTTCTGGGGGACTGAGCCAGAGATAGTAGAAGAGATAGCAGTACACTCGGGGTTTCCTAATGTTCCTCCTCTGTACCACCCTGTTTTCGAACAGGGCGAACACTGTAGGGTTGTACTTGCTTAGCACACTGGTGGTCCTTCCCCGAGTGAGTTTCTATGATTGGGGCAGAGCCGGCCTCGCCAGTCTATACGGCTATATGAGCTCAACCTCCCGCGGGAGTGGACAGTTGATCAAAGGCTATTGGCGAGCCTATAAGGTATACATCTTAGTTCCCTCTTTACACTTTGCATTTTCTATTCAGTATTTCTTGCTTTGTATCTGTTGAACACATGTACTTTCTAGTTTGCACTTTCTATATCTATTCAAACACTGTATGCTTTCTGCTTTGCATTTTCTATATCTGTTCAAACACTGTATGCTTTCCGCTTTGTTTTTGCTATATCTATTCAAACACTGTATACTGATTACATACCACTGCACTTTCTCCACAACTATGGGTGTATGCATACATCTCGACTCTTTCCCCAGAGCTTGCAGTGGAGGTTCCGTTGACGGTCCCCTACTCATGGGTGTACGATGGTTAGTTTCGCCGCAGGACTCGCGAGCCCTTCAATTTGTTCAGACATTACTTTGACATCGTAGCTGCCCATCAGGTAACCTAAAACATGGTCATCATTTTTGCTCTACATCTGTTCTGATTCACATATTAGCATCTAACGACGACTAACAATTTATTCATCTTCTATTTAAAGATCACATGGCAGCCATGGACTAGGATATCGACAGGGGTTCGAGACCGGTACACTGTGGCCTTAGGTATCTCGCACTACCGTATTCTACTTGAGGGTCCAATTTGCTGAGACTGGAACCTAGGCGAGAGAGTCGTGCGTCAGTCATTCCGATGATGCCACCAGAGTCCATGAGGTCAGCAAAAAGCCTATCTGTTGACAGAGTTATCCAGTTCATGGTGGGCTTGGAGGCAGAGTACTTCTAAGTCAAGGGCGACTATACGGTCTTCATTCAGGCACACCTTATGCCACCTCTGACCGGTGTTCGTGGAGGTGGGGTGGCGAGAGCCCCTGTTGCGAGGGCGGGCCCTAGAGCGACCAGGGCGGCTAGGGCCCGTGGGAGAGGGACTTCTCAGGTGGGGAAGAGGACTGGCTGGCCGGAGTTGCCTACCGCACTCACATGTTGGCGGTATACTAGCGAGGCCTATCAGATCCCGATCGAGCCTGCAACAGCTGGGTGTAGATATACCAGAGCTCAAGATGCACCTCCGGTATGTACCACATTTTTAGTTTTCTTATCTCTCTCTGATATTTGTGTCGTTCTGGACATTGATCATTCCCAATGCATTTATAGGCACCCCCAAGATACACCGAGGATCTGCTCGAGCTATTAGCCTCATTCGTGGGCATGATATTCAGGAGGGAGGCACTGCTCGGCTTCCATGGCATTCAGGTCATTTCTTCAGCTTTCTTGCATTCCAGCCATCAAATTTCCACTAACACACTAAAACTGACATGAGAAACTTCCCCACAATGCATCGATACACTGCATAAAATACTGCACTTACATACTGTATTCACACACTGCACTTCCATACTTCATTCATATACTTATTCTGCCCCATACTTGCATCTGACACGCACACCATGACTGATATTTGACAACTTTCTTTTAAGGTTCCACCCTTACCGGCAACACCGCGGCAGCTATGGCACCAGCACCAGCGGTGCCTCCTCTGGCGACAGGGAGAGAGAGACAGGCTCCAGTATGCAGCCGAGGCGGAGCTAGGGGCACCCGAACTAAGAGTGGCCCTTCAGAGCCCATTCTAAATGATGATGAGGCTGAGACTAGCGAGGCCGAGGAGGTAGCGAGTCAGCATGCTGAGTCATCCGAGAGTGGAGACAATGATGTTGGCTCGGGTTCTGAGAGCAGGAGCGCTGATGCTAAGGAGTGCTCCGAGGTGGAGAACAGAGATGGCTCCGGTTCAGATTCTGATCCAGATTCAGACAGTGGCGCCAATGTAGATAGTACCGTAGAGTGCTCTTCTCCGAAGAAGAGGATGTAGAGGGCTTCTTGAGCCTGAGGTGACTAGCGCTGATTTTCTGTAGTTTTAGCTTAGTTTGTTTTTGTCAGTAGTGTTTAGCACATTGTATAGCTTCAGATGAGTTTTATTTTTTTAAAAAACTTATACTGCACTTTTGTAAAAAAAAACAACTATGATCGGAATGAAAACCAATGTATTTTTGAAAAAAATGTTTTATTTTGCATCATGAGCACCGCATTGCATGAAAATGAGATTGAAGTTTGTATTTGAAAACCAAATACTTGTATTGTCGCAACAGTCTGAATCAGGTGACGAACTGACCAACAACTGAAATAATCAAAGTAATACAACTCGATAATCAAGATAACAATTTCAATAAACAAAACTAGACAACTCGATAAACAACAAATCAACTTGAATACAACTCGATGAGCAAAACGAGACAAATACAACTCAATAAACAAAACAAAACAAAACAAACAGACCTCAACAAGCATGTTAAGGCCTGAAAAGACTCAAAACAAGACTCCAAAACACACAAAAAACAAAACAAGGCTCATGCTACCAGCACTTTCCAGCACAAGAAGGATAGCAGGCTAGAGTGGAGGGTGTCGGCCATGAATAGGGGTCGTCGGCCATCAGTGGTGGCCGGTCGGCCACCAAAGTGGTATGTCGGTCATCACCAATGGCCGGTCGGCCACCAATGCAAGGAGCCTCCAGAATGTTGACACCTGGCTTCCACTCACTACCTTATCTTCTACAAAAGGTTTGGACCTCGTAGTTTCTTCATTTTAGTTGCAAATTCTTCACAAATGGAGCCATTCTTTGCCAAAAAACACTTGAATTAGATTGCAACTTTAAATGGCTTAGAAAGCTGAATTTCTGGGGTTTCGGCATAAATGCACTATTCCCACTGAGTCATTCTCCGCTTTGTTTTCCGTTTCTTCATGCCGCGGCTAGATGTTGGAACCCGATTATGCACGTCTTTAGCTTCGAGGGACAAGAGATGTGCTCGACAATCGAAGAATTTCAAGTGCTAATAAAGTCCCGGCGTGATGAGGAAATCTTGCCTCAGCCCCGTTTTGGTCACATCTAAGCTTTGGGAAGGATGTGTGGGCTCACTTTGTATGAGGCTCGATCCTTTTGTTCACAATGGAGAGCTAGACATCCCCAGTTTGATTCATCAATTTTTTATGCCGGTGACCGAGGTGATCTTCTTTGGCGAGGTTTTCGGCAACACGCCCTTTGTTTGTGTATGCTAGCACACTTTCTCCTTGTCCCTAGTTTCGGGGGGTCTAGCATCCGGCTAGTTGAAGTGGAACAAGGTTTGAAAGAGGGCAAGAGTTGCATTGGCTTGGCGTTAGCCAAGACTTTGATGGGCTTAGACGCCTTTCATTAGCGAGAAACAACCAAATTCACGGGAAGTCCACTAGTTCTTCAGGTAATGTTTCCCACCCTTTCTAATATGTGTTTCTCACATCGCTCGACATTCATGCTCTGTTTTTCTCTCAAAGCCCTTTTCTCACTCTTTTCTCTCAACATACACCACTCTATTCTTTAATCTCTCTTTTCTTTCATCCCTCCCCAGGTATGGATTATGGACAAGCTGAAGGTAGTGGATTCTTGCCCTGTATATTCAGCATGAGGCTATTTCTTTCGTCAATGGCCAGTGATTTCCCGAATGAGGGCGGTGGTGCCATTGGATGTACAACATGTCTGCTGTTGACATTGCTTCGCGTTGCCCTTGGTTTGATCTGCCTGAGATAAGCTACAGCATGACTCGGCAACCTGGCATTCAGCTAATGGCTTGACACACTGCGTATTCTACTTTCCGTTTCGGTTCAAGCGTCAATTCGGATACGACCAGACTTGCCTAGAAGAGAGGGTAGAGTACCCGGCTTCATTCCCAATTCGAGGTTCACAATTAGCTCAATGTCCCACTGCATGGAGGATGAGAGAGCTTCTGGTTCCTGTCCCTAGTTTCAACTACACACTTTCTGGCCATTGCTTGACTTGGCTTGAAGATTAGGCGCAATTTGGGCCCACTTTAGCACCAGAAGCTTCCACAAGGACAAGCAGGGGACGCAGGAACACCTAACTCAGCTATGCCCCAAGTTTATTTCTTTGATCTTTACTTTTCAAGTTTTATGCATATAATAAAATAAAAAAAATAAAAAAAACAACTTTGATTTCTATGGAGAGTTGGAGAACTTTGTATTGAAATCAATGAAATTGAAGTTGTGGGCACTGAAAACTTTCCTTTTCGTTCAAAAATGGTCTAAGTTGTAAAAAGATTAATTTCAACAAAATCAACTTTTATTAAAACTTTTCAAAACCATTTTCGATAAGGATCACAACTTGACACACATGGAATCTATCTTCGAGATGTACAAACCCAAATCCAGAAATAGAAAATTGCCCCTTGACTAAATAGCACTGCTCAACACTGTAGTCAGCTCTTCCCTCAGAGTAAGGATCACAACCGAACTTTCAGATAACGAAAAGACAAGGATGCCTTGATCAAACACATGGACACAGTTGATTTGAAGGTGTTTACGGCCGAATTTCGAGATGAAATTGCCTACGTATCCCGAAGATGGGAATTAGGCCTTACCTAGTTCGGTTCAGGTTCACTTGGGTATTAATGCTCTCCTTTTGCGCTCTAACTTTTGCCAAAGTTGCCCTTTAGGGTTTTCAACCTTGAGAGCTCAGTTTTCTTTATTTCAATTTTTTTTTGCTCTAACTTTTGCCTAGGTTGCCCTTCCGGGTTTTTGGCCTAGCGAGCCTCTCAGGGTTAATATTTCTTCAACTTGTCTATGTTGATCGGTTGGGAAAATTCTAGGCCATCCAAGTCCATAATAATAACAGCTCCACCCGACCAGATAGTTTTGATGATGTAAGGACCAGTCCAATTGGGTCAGAACTTGCCCCTAGGGTCATGGATGGGAGCTCGGTTGTCTTTCAATACCAGATCCCCTTCCTTAAGATTCCAAGACTTAACTTTTTTGTTAAAAGCCCTGGCAATCCTGCGCTGATATCTCTGAACGTGGTACAGTGCCTTCAGCCTCTTCTCGTCAAACAACATCAGTTCTTTGAACCTGCTCTATTGCCAATCTACCTCTGCTATCTGGCACTCAGCCATAACCCGCAGCGACGGAACCTCTATTTCAATCGACAGAACAGCTTCCATCCATAAACGAGAGAATACGGGGTTGCTCGAGTAGATGTCCGAATTGAAGTTCTGTAGCCCCAGAGACCAAATGGCAATTTGTCTAGCCAGTCCCTATATGTCTCAACCATTTTCCGCAAGATGTGCTTGATGTTCTTGTGGGTGGCCTCAACAGCTCCGTTGGTTTGCGGCTGATATGTAGATGACTTATGAAAGGCCACGTTGTATTTCTCTAACAAGTCGGTCACTTCTTTCTTGAAATGAGAGCCATTGTCTGAAATGATCTCATTCGGGACTCCATAAGGGCAAATGATGTTGTTTAGGATGAACTTAGCCACATGCACTGCTTTCAGCACTGCATAAGACTGAGCTTCCACCCACTTCGTAAGATAATCAATTGCCACTAGAATGTATTCGTGCCCATTTGACCATTTCGGTGTAACTGCCCCAATGACGTCAATTCTCCAGACTAAGAAAGGCCATGGTGAAGTCATGTTGTACAGCTTCAACGGCAGGATATTCATGCAATTCGCATGGATTTGGCATTTGTGGCATCGTCGAACAAAACCAATACAATCCTCTGCCATAGTAGACCAATAGTAACCTTGCCTGAGAATCTTCCAGGCTAACATTACTCTGCTCATGTGTGCTCCACACTCTCCCATGGATGGCCTCCATTAGGCGCTTCGATTCCTCTGCGTCGACACACAACTTGTGCATTCCCAGATGACCCCTCTTATACAACTTACCCCTGTAGATGATAAATTGAATGGCTATTCACCGTATTGCCCTCTTATCTTTGGCATTCGCCCTGGTGGATAAATCTCCTTTTCCAAGAAGTTCCAGATATCATAAAAAACCATGGGTTTTGATCTTGTACTTCATCTATTGCGGCAATCAACTCGTAGGCCGGCGTATAATCTCTGCTCAATAATATCGGACGCATCTGGACTCCAAAAGAGATGTCTATCATAGAAGATAGAGTTGATAAGGCGTAGCAAACCTGTTGTTCTCTCTTAGTAGATATGTGAAGGTCAGTTTCTCAAACCTAGGAATCAGAACATCCAGGATCTGGTGATAGATCTTCATCTTTTCTTCTTTGAGCTTCCAGTCTCCTTTTGCTTGAGACACAACCAGGTTCAAGTCCCCAATGATGTCCAACCTTTTCTGCCTCTAGTTCCAGGGCGACTTCCAAACCAGCGATACACGCCTCGTATTCTACATCGTTGTTGGATCCTTTGAACTAGAGTTTGAAGGCTAAGGGCATATAGGAATTGTCGGGTGCTATCAGCAACACCCCTATCCCAAAACCGTATTGATTAGACAATTTGTCAAAGTACATTGTCCAAATCTCTTCCTCGGCTTGCAGAATAGCTTCATTTGGGAACAAGTATTCTACCGCTTCATCCCCTTCCACTAGGTGATCTTCCAGGACTCCGCTATCACTCTCCCCTTAATAGACTTGCGAGTAACATACTTCAAATCAAATTCGGAGAGGGGAAGAAACCAACGAGCTATCCTACCCGTCAGCGCTGTAATCAAAACAAGATATCATGAGTTCGAGTCAAGTTCTCTAAATCCCCAGCAGAGTCGCCGGAAACTATAGACGCGCCCGTGGGCCTCATGCTACAGTTCGGACTCAAATGTCACGGTTCTTAATCTGATCTCCCAAAGTGCAATGCAAGATTGATAAATCACCAAAGAGTCCAAATCCGTCAAATCGTTTTGGAAAAACTGATTTTTAAGAAAGAAGTGCCAACCATGGACTGCTTTGCCAGATACAGAGTCGCTACCTAAATGTTTTATTTTGGGAAATTTAGGAAACCCTGACTCGTTGCCTAAGGCCACGTGTCCATCATCACCAAAGTTGCCTTGGCTCGGGAACTTAGGTACGATTGGGGAAGGTCATCTATGAGCACCCCCGCTCGCCCGATCTAATCAGCCTTACTAACATGATATCTTGTTTTTGAAAACACATGTGTTCTTATTCTGGTTATTAGCTAGCTTTACTACGTGATGCGCACAGCATACAAGTATAGACTAGATCGCCTGAATTGGAACAAAACAATTCAATGTTTGTTTGCTTGAAAATGGTTTGAAGTTGCTACTCGCAAGTAGGCTAAGTCGTGGATTTGCCACCCTCAAGTGGGCTTAGAAAACATGATTTTGCCACCCTCAAGTGGGCTTAAAAACTCGCATTTTCATGAATTGTTCCAATTCAAGCAACCCAACCTTCACCCACATGCATTCAGGCAATTAAGCACTTAAGTAGTTAGCCTCATGGCAAGCATGCTATCATGGCAACACTCACACTCATGCAAGATGCTAAAGCGTAAACACTCACAGTGTACTCCGAGCCAAAGAAAGAAGCTAATTAGAATCATGCATGATCCTAACTATGCTGAGATGCCTAATGCAACACATGCAAGAATACAACTAAGATAGGCTCGGCTATTCTAAAATGGCATGTGAAATGCAACAATGATACATGTATTCAACTTGGTATTGAAATACAATGCAGTTAGTATGATGCGCCGAGCCCGGTGCATGAAAGACAGATGAATGAATGCAAACATGCAAGCATAAGGATGCTAATCAAAACATGACCTAAAACTAACCATCATAAGCGGTTAAGTAAAGGGGAGAAAGACGTGGGGTTGGAAGACATTCACACACTCACACACACTTATTACAAAATTCGCCCTTTCGATGGAGGGTCCGAATAAATAATACAAATTGACTAATTAACTAACTAACTAGCTAATTAATTATTACACAACACTTGACTAATTAAACAAATTAATAAAGCTACTAAAGCAGTAAAGAGGCCTTAGGAAGAGGGACAAATGCATGCATGCTCGGCTCCGCTCGGAAATCTATCGCCATGCTCATGCTGCCTCTGTTTACACTGCTCTGCACCTCTGAAAATTGCACAAGCCTCAAGGATGCTTCTGAATCACCTTCTGGGTGCTGTGAGAGGCCATCGGCCAATTGGAAAGGCCATCGGCCAAGGGGAACTGGTCATCGACCAATAATGGGGTTCTCGGCCATAAATTTGTAGCCGACCGACACTGAAGATGGCCGACCGGCCATCTCTTCTTGCATAATGTTGTTTTGCTGCAGCAGAGGACAAACAAAGCATGGCAATGCATTTACAAGAAAATGTATGCACGACCACCCTCCCTATCATGTCATGGGCTCAAGGGAGTATAGTCCTCGACCCTTGGGCCATCAATCACGCATTTCAATGCATGATGGCCAAAGAAGCCAAGTGTGCATATCAATATGAAATGAATGCATGAAAACACATGAAGGCCTCACACTCTATCATGTCGGATCAAGAGCGTCGGCGACTAAGGATTGAGGCACGTTTCGTCACTTCAAGTACGAACGTTCCTCACTCCTCGTGTTTGGTTTGACACCCCAAACCAAACACAATGCAATGCATGCAACCAAGTACAATGCAACATGGAAAAGCAATGTCATGCAACCTAAGCATGCCAAATGCAATAAGGCTTCAAGTATGCACCAAGGCTAAAGTAACAAGCATGCCGAATGCAATGCAACCTAAGCTAGCATGTGACAAGATGCAAATTAGCAAGCATGCAAAATGTAACCTACACATACAAACATGCATGGTACGGAAAGATGGACAAGCATGCAACATTGAACAACATGGTAAGTGGACTTAAACTAAAGATGGACAGTCCTCAACCATGCCCAAAATCAGTGGCCAAAAGGATGAAACAATGGCATGAAAAAAAAAAGAAAATGCATGCACATGCATTGGCCTATCAATTAAGCATAAGAACACAACTCTCGAAGGTGCTCAAAGAGTGACAAATGTGGAAGTGTAAGCACACTATAAACTCTGAAATCATGCATGGAATGATGCCAATTCAAACAAACAATACAAGTATGGCATGCAAGGGGGCTCAAAGCTTGAAGCTAACATATGCATTTGCATTATAGCTATGCAATACATGAACCAAAAACCCAAGAACACCCAAAACAGTCCTAGAGCATGTTAAAACAATGCTAAAACATGTATGGAGTATGGCCAAAATAAGCTAGCATGAAGACATGAAGCACGAAGTATGCAAGGCCAATAAGGAGGGTTACACTACACCCACCAAAACCAAGCATGAGATGACTTTTCCAACAAAAATCAGAGTTATGGCATATCAAAATGACACAAAAAATGGGCTAATACCAAGTCAACACATGCTAGAATAATAAGCTCACTCATTAAGCATGCAAGGCTAGCAAAGAGGACTTGCACTACAAGTGTAAGAAGCAAATGAGGGATGCTCTAAACGACCAAAAACAATGTTGTACCATGGCAAAATAGGACCAAATACATATTGAAATGGTGGCCCAAAAGCCTAGGCAAGATGGCATACCCAATGGCTCATGTTAAGGGCATAATGCACAACCTCTCCAAAGCATGGAAAGAGTGAAAGATGTGAATGCATGACCACACTACATGGACTGAAATCACATAACAAATGATGCCAAATCATGAAAGTAGCCCAAGCAATGCATGCTAGTGGGTTGGAAACTCAAGGCTAGTGAGCCAAAATGCACTATGGCTATACAAAGCAATGCATGCATGACCAAAACAACACAAATCAGACCTAGAGCATGCTAAAACATGACCAAAATCTTCTCAGAGTTAAGCCAAAATCATGTTGGAATGATAGTCAAAAGCATGATGTATGTTAGGCCAATGAATGGAATTGCACTACAAGTGCATGGAGCATACAAGAGGCTATCAAAACAACTTTAGACAGAGTCATGATATGCCAAATAATGACCAAAAACATGCTGAAATGGAGCCCATACATGCTTAACAAACATGCTACTTCATGAGGCATATGAGGCTAATTTGCAAGAATTACACTACAAGTGTATAAAGCATGCACATGGTGACCAAACCAGCCATGGACAGAGTTAAGGAAGGTCCTAAAAGTCACAAAAAAGTGCTTGAACTAAGCCTCAAAATGGTAGAAACACATGCTCATTTGATAGGCCAATAAGACATGCAAACAAGAGAAGAGGAGGGGGGACAACCCCCACCCATTTGGGCCCTCAAAATAAGGTTTTTACCACTGAAAATCCTCTGGATTTCAGTGGTTAAAAGGCCACAAAAAGTTGGTTTCAAAAGCTTAGGAAGTTGGCTCAAAAGGCTGTACAAGCCAAAGAGCAAAGGGAGAGACAACCCCCTAGCCAAACAAAGCACAAACCAAGACTCTTAGGACTGAAAATCAAACCTTTCTTCAGTTCAAAACCAAGCCCAAAACAATTTGAAAGGGTGTCAAAACAAGCATGCTAAGGTGGCCAAGATAGTGTACAAAAATGAGCTTAAAAGAGGGAGATCTTACCCTTGATGCACAGCTGCAAAACCAGCCCAAAATCTGAGCCAAAACACCTTCAATCAGCCCAAAAATAAGCTCCAAGGGACCTCAGCCCATAGATATGCAACTTTGGTGAAGGATGCTTAGGCAAACTAGTTGTATTTCTCTACTTCTATGCACTTCTATGCACAAAAGGGGAAGAGAGAATGAACTAAAGAGAGAGAGGCAGAGATTTAGGTCTGAAAATTCTAGAGAGAGAGAGGAGTTCTTAGAGTGAGAAGCTCCCAAAATTGCCTTAATGTTCTAACCCTTTAGAAATGAGATATTTGGCTCCATATATAGCAAAAGGCAAGGGTTTGGTCGAAAATATCTAAGCATGGGACAGCTGGAGGTTGTGTGGAATAGCTGGAGATGAAATATCTTCAAAAAATCTGAGTTTGGGTCACTCTTGGCTGGTCGGCCATCTTTGGTGCCGATCTGCCACTTATCTGCTACTTTTTTTGCCGATCGGCTAACAAAATCTGCTTTCCAGACCCAACTTCCAATGGGCATAACTCCTTAATATGAACTCCTTTTTAGGTCATTCTTGTGTCCAAATTGAATCCCCAGAAGTAAGCTTTCCAATGGCTACAGCTTGCATAAATATTCCAACTGAGGAAAAAGTTATGCATGTTTTTGTGAAGCTGCTCAGTTTTAGCCCAACCGGAATGATGCCCAACTTCAACCAATCCTATCTCCTCCATCCGGAATTGGTTTTAGGAGATTCTTGAGTGTAAAATGAAGCCCCGGAAGTATTCTTTCCAACGGTGGTAGCCTCATAGCTTAAATCCAAGTGCATAGACAGATAGGCCTGATTTAGCGAGGACCGCTCGACTTTCTCTTAGCGATTCATACCCATCTTCTTCTCCAACTTGGTCTCTTCTCTTTTCTCCTCTTTTCTTCAACTCCAAACCCCTAAACAAGGTGTTTTGAAATATTTTTCAATGATTTCATCTCTCTTTCATTCATTTCCACTTTGTCCTTGCCCAGTTTACCGAAAAGCGCAACATTTGACAAAATGCGAGCCTCGGATCATCGTAGAAACTTTATTTCAAAAACATTTTGAAAGAGAGGGTTTTAAGATCTAAAATCTTTTTGGTCCAAAGTGGGGTGTGAGGTTTGGATTTGACTCTCCTTGCCTGAGAAATCTAACCTTTGCATAGCATAGCCTGCATCACTAAGTAAGCCATCAGTAATACCCAAGTCTTAAGGGCGGCCAAAAATGGGGTGTCTACAGTTGCCCGTCTTTGACAGAGCTCGAAAGTCATGAAATCACGTGAGTGAATGTCAAAGCCCAGAGATGACCCATTTTTGACAAGGCCGAAGACTTGGACAAACAAACAAAATACAGATACAGAAACAAATGGTTGTGTCCGCAGGCTGCCTATGTATCCCTTTGCAAGGAATCAAACCAGCGTAGTTCAGGGGCAGGATGCAAAATGATATGCAGTTTTACAAAATAATGTAATGATATACAATGCAATGAAATAATCAAACCACAAGCAGTGCAAAACCACACAAATATCATAAAGGGATGGAGATGCAACATCAAACTACGTGTAACATAGAAAAGGTACCGGAGCGCTCTAACCACAATTCTCTTAGTGGAATAGGTGCATGCACAGACAGAACTATGTGTTTCGTAGAAAAAATACAAGTAATTGGGTGGCATGATATAAGTGAGGAATGACCGGCTGAGGAAAGATCGTGATCCTACATGCTGAATGTAACAAACTGCAATGCAATGGATGCAATGGATGAAGTGAATAAGGCACGCGGCCAAACCACATTTTGCCTAGAAAAGGCATAAACACGAAACAGACCACGTCTAACACAGAAAAGGTGCCGACACCCTTAGACCACAATTCTCTTAGTGGAATAGGTGCGTACACATAATCACAGAACCATGCTATAATGCGAAAAGTATGGGCACATGCCAAACTAAGCTTAACACGGAAAGTATGCAGGCGATACAATGGATATATACTATATGCAATGCAATGTAGTAGCTAAAATGCAATGTAATAGCTAGGAAGGGAAGGTACCTTACAGGGGCAATTAGCAATGACTTACCACATGCTGCTGGGGATCTTTCGCTTTTTCTTGGTTGAACCGCAGGTACTACTTTTCTCCTTGACTATGGTCGCAGCTTTCCCTATTCTCCAACAGGGTGACAAATTAGGTTGGTTTAGTATCCAGAATTGAGGTGCATACACATGCTATCTCAATCTATGGGGTTGCCATACAGATTTCAAGCCGAGGATATACCCCTGGGTATTTAAACCAGACTTTAGTCTCGGAAATCCCGAACCTTTTGCGTTCTAGGCATGAGCCATTCGAACTCTAGTTTCCACCGTCTCAGTTGATCTCCTAGGAACTCACCGCTACCACAGGCAGATGGCTATACCAGACCACTGAAAGTCGTTCGGGCACGACAAACACCAAAGGAATTGCACCTTTAGAGGATTTAAGGTCTCCTAGACCGAGAGTGCACAAGACAGTGCGAGTGGTGATGCAGGATTTAAGGTCTCCTAGACCAGAGGATTTAAGGTCTCCTAGACCAGAGGAGTGCACAAGACAGTGCGAGTGGAGAGTGAATGCACAAAACAGTGCTATACAGGTGCACAAGAAAATGCGATGTGGATTAAATGCACAAAACAGTGCGATGCAAGGGAATGCATGAAACATATGTGAATGCACAAGACAGTGCAATATGCAAAGTGCACAAAACAGTGCGATACAAGGTGCACAAAATAGTGCGATACGCAAAGCATAAACAAGCGCAGGTAAGGTGCGCAAAATAGCGCGAGCAATGCACTAACAAGTGCAGGTAAAGTGCGCGAAAGCGTGAACAATGCAATGCACTAACAAGTGCAGGTAAGGTGCGCAAGAAAGCGCAAGCAATGCACTAACAAGTGCTACAAGCATTTTCTATGCAAGATGAGAGCACGTAATGAAATGCACAAGAAAGCGCGAGTGTAAACTGCACAAAACAGTGCGATGCGCAAGAAAGCGCCAGTGTAAACTGCACAAAATAGTGCGATGCGTAAGAAAGCGCGAGTGTAAACACAAAGTGTAAGTGCACAAGACGGTGCGAGTGAGGTACAATGCACAAGAAAGTGCGAGTGATTTTGAAATGCACTAAATAGTGTGAGACGCTAAATAGCGCGAGTGATTTGAAATGCACTAAACAGTGTGATATGCTAAACAGCGCGAGTGTAATGCAATGCACAAGACAGTGCGAGTGAAACACAACCACAAGATGCACAAGACAGTGCGAGTGAGATACAAAATGTAAGTGCACAAAACAGTGCGAGTGAGTTAAAATGCACAAGAAAGTGCGAGTAAGGTGCACAAAAAAAAGGTGCGATAAAATGCATTTTCTATGCACGTATGGAAGAGTGCATTTTCTATGCAAAAGATACGAGCATTTTCTATGCAAGTATGGAAGAGTGCATTTTCTATGCAAAAGATACGAGCATTTTCTATGCAAGTATGGGGGCATTTTTATGCATGAAACAAGAGCATATTCTATGCAATATTGAAAACATACTCTATGCAATATTGAAAGCATATTCTATGCATGATTGAAAGCAAAGCATATTCTATGCATGAATCGTAATGATGCGCAGCACGCATGCAACAGAAGTGTATATGAAAACGCACATTCTACGCAATAGAGGGGCATCAAACATGTACTCTGGTGCCTCCGACTTACCTCTCAAGGACTTTGTAACACACTCAGCTCAAAAAGGGCACACCCCGTTCATATTGGTGAGAGATAACATCTGCTGCTGCTTTAATTGCCATTCTGACTTGAAGCAGGCTTAAGCTTGGGGTCGAGATACATTCATAATCTAGAGAAAGGCGAGGCCTGACAAGATGCACCTGGAATGCAGTCTCGGAATTTGCTAAAGTTAAAACATACTGAGATGCTCCAAATTCTCCCTCTTTTCTTTTGCTTTGCAGTCCAGAACCTATATAGCTTCAGATATGTCCTTGTTCTACTGTTCTCACATAACCTAGGTTGAACCCTGCAATCTATGAAAGAAAGAATCTTGTTTTGCACAAATGTGGAGAATGGCACAACACTCTGAGCACAAAACGATTCATTTTTGAAATTGCAATGAGAAAAGGGTTCTCAACTAGGTATTGAGCCTACGACTGACCACGGCCAAAACGACTCAACAACGGCAAACAAAGGTAACACAACCTAAACACATCTATTGACACCTAAAATGACTCAAAATAAGAATCGAGACAAACAAAAACACAACAAAACACAAGACTCAAATGTGCACAGGGAGCCTGTTTCTCCGGGTATTGTTTCCCACCCTTTCTCATTTGTGATTCTCACATCACTCTGGCACTCAATCTCTAGTTTTCTGAAAAAGCCCTTTTCTCACTTTTTCTCTCAGCGCACATCTCTCTATTCTTTAATCTCTCTTCTTTTTTATCCTTCCCCTTGGTGGTTGATGGATAAACAAGAAGTTGCGAGCTCTTGGCCCTGGCATTCTGCTAGATTCTCATTCTTCTGCTCACAACAGTGAGTTTTCCCATAGAGATGTTGTGATACGGTTGGATGTGCAGCAGATCTGAAATTGACATCGGTTGATGATGCTCTGCTGGGGAGTTTGGACGTGAACAAATCTATCCAGATGAGGGAGTGGAATATCCTGCTCCATTCCAGCTTGTGGCTCGCACTTGACTTGATTACCTCGTTGCTCGGAGGATGTGAGAGCTTTCAACCCTTTGTTGTTAGCTTCAGTTGTGCCCTTTTTTCGCAAGTGCAGTGCCCTTTCTGGCAAGTATGTTGACAATGGGGAAAAGACAGGAAGCCTGACTCAACTGTGCCCCTAGTTCATCATTTTGACCATTTTTTGTCTTGGTTTTCTACTAAAACAATTTTGACCAATATGAGAGTTAGATTAACATGCTTGTTCGATTTTCTGATTTAAAATCATGCAAGTTAGGCTGTGAGCATTGAAAATTTTCCTTTTTTGGGTCCAAGAAATGGTCTAGTTTTGGAAAATAATGGAATAGTTTTCGAGAGAAAATTAATCAACCTTATTAAAAATTCTCAAAAACTATTTTTGTAAATGGTGACTGCTCAACAACACAGAATTTACTCTTGAGATACACAACCTCAGATCCAAAACAATGGAAAATTGCCCCTTGTCTGAACGGCATTGCATGGCAATGGAAAGTTGCCCTTGTCTGAATGGCACCACAGCACACTGTAATTAGTCCTCAAAGTGATGATCACAACCAAACTCTCGGATACAGAGAAGACAAAGATGGTCAGAACCATTACATGGACACAGTCGATTTGGAAGTGTTTTATGGCTGGACTTCAGAATGAAGTTGCCTACGTATCCCAAAGATGGGAATCAAGCCTTACGTAGTTCAGCTGGGGTTCACTCGGGTATTAACCTCTCCTTTTGCGCTCTAACTTTTGCCAAGGCCGCCCTTTCTGGGTTTTCAACCTTGCGAGCTCTGTTTTTCATTTCATTTCTTTTCTTTTCTTCTTTCTTTTTTTCTTTCATTTTCTTCATTTTTTTTTGTTCTTTTCTTTTTTCATTCTTTGCATTTTTCTTTTCTTTTGTTCATTCTTTGCATTTTTCTTTTTTTTTGTTTTTTTTTTGTTCATTTTTTTGCTCTAACTTTTGCCTAGGTCGCCTTTCTGGGTTTTCGGCCCAACGAGCCTCTCAAGGGTGAAAAGTGTAACAAGTCCATGTCGAATTGTTTTGAGATCTCGAAGCCATCTGAATCTAGGAGAATGGCTGATGGTCGCTGATGATCTAAAAGTCCATCCAATAGGGGCTAAATTTGCCCCTAGTGTTGTAGATAGGAACTCAATTGTCCTTCAGCAATACTTTCTTCTTTCCTCCCTTCTAGGATTTGGCATTCTTGCGGATCTTCATTGGTTTGCAGAATGATCCATCTTTGGCTCTTCGAGCGCATATGACGTTTTTGCCCCTAGCTCGAGGGCTATTTCTGATCCAGCTTTGCAAGCTTCTTTGATAACACCTGATCATCTTGATCTGACTTTTCTTGCCCCTAGTTCGAGGGCTGCTTCAAATCTGGCCTGGTCGGCCTCCTTTGATGGTTGATCATTGAACATTCTGAATCCAAGTTCAAGGTTTGAAAACAAGAGGTGACGAGTCTCGAGGCTGTGAGAAATCCTAGGCTACATAATCTCAAGAGCGATTCCACACAGGTCTTCGCAGGATCGCGCAAAACATTTTTTTTTTTTGAAATCTTTTAAGAAAGCGACTAATCGCCCGCGCTCAAGACAGTGTAGAACCAATCTGGATCAAGCCAGGATCCTTCCCAGTACTCACGTTAACAAACATGATTTCATTAATTAAGGGCTTAGCACGCCTCTCTTTCTCTCAGTTTGATCAAATTTTGCAAATCCCGAGGAATTCCTTCCTCTTTGTTTTCATCACAATGTTCAAAAAGTTTTGAAAAACTTAGGCCAATGCAATGATTTAAAAGCCACAGAAAAGACACAGTTCTGGTCAAATACTGCCATCTTATTCAGAACTTCTGGCACAACTAGCACAAGGCAGAAGCAAACACAAGAGTGTGAAAATCATCGCTGTTTCATTCAAGTTTTCTGGTGCAACTGGCCCCAAGGCAGAAATAGACTCAAAAGAAAGAGTGCAAAAGAAAAACACAAAACGAGACAGTGATGTCTGAGGTAACACCCCTAAAATCACACGGCTCCTGCACAAGAGGACTGACTCGATACAACAAGACAGACTCGACTGACTCAGTACAAAAAGACTGACTCAATACAACAAAACTGACTCAATACCCAAGTCAGAAAGTAAAATAAACAGCATTCGCAAATGCTCAAAACAGTGCCTGCCATACGCCACATCCGAAGTAAACTGGGTGCCATCCGTAGGTGGTTCATCCCCCCAATCACATCACATTATCCCCCAAGTTCACTGATCCAGTGTCGATAGACTTTGCGGGACCCGGCGCGACGATGACCTCTTTATCAATCAGATCTTGTATTTCGTGACGAAGATGAAAACACATGTCAGTGTCATGGCCGGCTTGTTGATGGGAGGCACAGTACTGGGCAGCATCATGACTGGCTGGAAGATGACCAGGGAGAGGGCGAGGCTCAAGGGGTTTGAGATGGCCTTGTCCAACGAGGATTTGGAAAGCTTTGGACAAAGGCATATAGAGGGCAAGGAAGATCCTCTGACCTCGGGGTGGGTACTTCGAGGTTTGCGATTTTTTACTTGATACACTAGCAAAGGGATTGATGGGCGCTGACCAGGTTTGCTTATCTCTTCCAAGTGCAGGATTAGAGCTGAGAGGAACATTTCTGGTACGACAGCTCTTTTCCCGGCTTGCCCCTTGATTCAGACTGCCCCCAACTTGGGTGGCGAAAGTGTCATCCACAGTCTTTGCAACAACTGCAAGCACTTGATGTTTGTTCAGTCCTTTGGCTTTCAAAGCCTCAACAGCCCACAGAAGGTGTTCATGGGGATCAATGTCTACCCCTACCTTATCCTTACCACTTGCCTCCACCTGGTCAAAGGATCGGGTCACCATATCAGAGCGGAACGCAGTTGTTGTCGACATGTCACCATCCAGATCTAAGATGGCTTCAGGTTGGCCCTTTTCAATTGTCACTTGCCCCAAGATCAAGGAGCCTTTTGGGCTGAAACTTCTGGCCTGTGATGTGGTCGATGACGGAGCCAATATTCCGAAGGCCAGATAATTATCTTTTTTTTATTGGGAGAGGTGGCTGAGTGGACTAAAGCGGCGGATTGCTAATCCGTTGTACGAGTTATTTGTACCGAGGGTTCGAATCCCTCTCTTTCCGTTTCCCTTGATGACTTGATATTTGATTTATCTTTCAAATTGTTCAAATCCCTTTTCCTTTTTCGTAGTTAAACGTGTGAAATAGATAAAACCCTAAGAAAATTTGAAAATCAAGCAAGGAAAGCGAAAATCCTTTTTTTTTTTATTCTTCACGTCCAGGATTACGTCCTGGATCAGATCTGCCATAGTTCTCTGAAGATATTCAATCATTCTCATCAGCTCAGAAGTGATGGTTTCACGGGTTTGAGATGATTGAGGTTCAAGTGCATTCATCATGCATAAGTCCATGCTGACTGGAATGAACACCTCCGGCTTGGGTAGATGGGCCGGGGTGATGTATATGCTCGGGTTGTAGCCGGATGGCTATGTATGGATGAGGTTGAGGTAGGTAAGGGATATTTGGTCATTAGGGTCTAGAGATGGAGCTATCGTCCGGTTGTCGATGAGATTCTGGACCTCATGACGAAGGTGGTAACAACGATCGGTGCCATGACCGCGCTGCTGATGATACACGCAGTACTTGGTGGGTTTATGTCTGGTCGGGAGTGGATTAGGTAGAGGTTGAGGATCGAGGGGTTGAGATACCCTCTTTCCATCAAAACTTTTAGTGCGCTAGTTAGGCTCATATAGAGGGGAGTGAAAGTTCTGCCCTGAGCTCTGGTTGGGCCGGCTGTTTGTAGGCTTGGTTTGGCAAAAGGGTCGGCTGTGGCGACTGTATTGATTTCAGTGGGTTCGGGAATAGTGCTACTTCCAGCATTGGTACTCCCGGAAATCACCCTCCTTGTTGGTTCATTTGTTCTGGGAATAATCCCTATGTTGAACGCGTTCTCGACCTGAACCCCCAGTTCATGCAAACTTTTGAAAGTGAATAGTGGAGCGACTATCAACTTTTGCAACATATCATGCTCGAGGTTTCGCACCACTATCCGCACTTGATCCCTCTCAGAAGGGCGATCTGTCATCTGTGCTGCCTTGCTCTCCACCTTGCAACAAATTCCACAAAAGGCTCTATTGGGTTCTGGTGGGTTGTTTCAAGCTCTTGCATGGTCATTTCAACTTGGGTATTGTAAGAATACTGATCGACAAAGGCCTCAGCCAACTCTTCCCAGTTCTGTTTCACTGTATTCTCCAACTTGGCATACCAAGCGGCTGCTACACTCGACAGGGTTCTTCCATATGGAGAGAGTTTCTGTGGCTTAGTCAGACCCATCGGCTTTAGGACATCCAAGAAAAGCCGGATATGTACCATAGGATCTCCAAACCCATCGAAATAGTCAATATGTGACATTTTGAATCTGTCTGGGAGCCGTACGGCAGCCTCAGTGTACCCATCCTCAATGTCGAGAATGGAGTTAAGGCCCTGTGCCTTTTTCAATTGCTTCTCAAGGTTCGTAATTTTCACCGCGATTGGATCGAGATCATTCGCATCAAGGGGATAAAGCCTCTCATTAGGCTGCACCAGAGGTTTGAGAACTTGAGCTCGAGCCAACCCTTCTTGGGGATCCGGACCTTGCAAATCTTCAGTTGGCGGAAGTGGGTCAAAGTTCAGCTGGGGTCCCGAAGCTGAATATGAGGCAGATGCCCCAGATGGGCGTTGCGTTTCAGCACTGGTCTCATCCTGCATGGTAGTTCCCTGATTTAAAGCTGCTATCACGGCCATAAATTCTTCCGAACCCTATGCCATCACGGGTCTGCTGATGATGTGACTGGTGACTAACGGATCAGATGAACTGGTGAGCCTTGACTGGCCTTTCTCTGCCTTGCCTCAGCGAAGGAAAATACTTGCTGCTCTGAACTGAATCTCTGACCTGACAAAGTCTATCAACACAAGTCCAATGCACCCGGGGGATATTGGAGCCTTCTGAAGCGATAATTCCAAGACTACCTTGCAAAAGAGAAAACAGACAGCACCTCAATCTGATTTCACCAGAACAGATATGAGCATAGCCGAATGACTACACTCTTTACTGAATTCTGCCCGAAAATTCTGCCTGTAAAATGATACCCTCAGGTAAAATTGATTCTCCAAATACTGATGCCCGCAGGCCTGATACCCAGACTTGCAAACTGATACGTGCATTCCTGTAGAGACGCACTCTAAAAGCACATAGCAAGCAAGTGAGAGCCAAAACACCCCTATGGAGGGGTAGGGTTTCCCTGTCCTATTTTGTCAGGAACTAGGGTTTCACTACGCACGCAGCGGTTTCAAACAACCTACAACCGGGTAAGCAACCTGTCCTAGCTTGGAATAGTCACTATGGATTCCGATATGCACTAGGTTGAATGGTCAAAAAGGGTGCCCCGGTAAAACGGGGTTTGTGTTCCTGTCGTGGCGGAGCCCACAACCGGTCAGCCTTATGGCACGCTTCTCAAAGCAGGCCTCCGGCAAACCGTTCAGGAATAGTATACAGAAAACATGGTGTCCTAGGCACACCAATGCAAATGCAATGCAAAGAAACACATAAGTGTAATCAAAACAGGATATCATGAGTTCGAGTCAAGTTCTCTAAATCCCCAGCAGAATCGCCAGAAACTGTAGACGTGCCCGTGGGCCTCATGCTACAGTTCGGACTCAAATGTCACGGTTCTTAATCTGATCTCGCAAAGTGCAATGCAAGATTGATAAATCACCAAAGAGTCCAAATCTGGCAAATCATTTTGGAAAACTGATTTTCAAGAAAGAAGGGTGAACCATGGACTGCTTTGCCAGATACAGAGTCGCTACCTAAATGTTTTATTTTGGAAAATTTAGGAAACCCTGACTCGTTGCCTAAGGCCACGTGTCCGTCATCACCAAAGTTGCCTTAGCTCGGGAACTTAGGTACGATTAGGGAAGGTCATCTATGAGCACCCCCGCTTGCCCGATCTAAAGATCGGCCTATACTAACATGATATCTTGTTTTTGAAAACACATGTGTTCTTATTCTGGTTATTAGCTAGCTTTACTACGTGATGCGCATAGCATACAAGTATAGACTAGATCGCCTGAATTAGAACAAAACAATTCAATGTTTGTTTGCTTGAAAATGGTTTGAAGTTGCTACTCGCAAGTAGGCTAAGTCATGGATTTGCCACCCTTAAGTGGGCTTAGAAAACATGATTTTGCCACCCTCAAGTGGGCTTAAAAACTCGCATTTTGATGAATTGTTCCAATTCAAGCAACCCAACCTTCACCCACATGCATTCAGGCAATTAAACACTTAAGTAGTTAGCCTCATGGCAAGCATGCTATCATTGCAACACTCACACTCATGCAAGATGCTAAAGCGTAAACAACAGTGTACTCCGAGCCAAAGAAAGAAGCTAATTAGAAATCATGCATGAATCCTAACTATGCTGAGATGCCTAATGCAACACATGCAAGAATGCAACTAAGATAGGCTCGGCTATTCTAAAATGGCATGTGAAATGCAACAATTGATACATGTATTCAACTTGGTATTGAAATACAATACAGTTAGTATGATGCGTCGAGCCCGGTGCATGCAAGACAGATGAATGAATGCAAACATGCAAGCATAAGGATGCTAATCAAAACATGACCTAAAACTAACCATCATAAGCGGTTAACTAAAAGGGAGAAAGACGTGGGGTTGGAAGACATTCACACACTCACGCACACTTATTACAAAATTCTCCCTCTCGATGGAGGGTCCGAATAAATAATACAAATTGACTAATTAACTAACTAACTAGCCAATTAATTATTACACAACACTTAACCAATTAAACAAATTAATAAAGCTACTAAAGCAGTAAAGAGGCCTCAGGAAGAGGGACAAATGCATGCATGCTTGGCTCCACTCGGAAATCTATCGCCATGCTCATGCTGCCTCTGTTTACACTGCTCTGCACCTCTGAAAACTGCACAAGTCTCAAGGATGCTTTTGAATCACCTTCTGGGTGCTATGAGAGGCCATTGGCCTAGTGGAAAGGCCATCGGCCAAGGGGAACTGGTCATCGACCAATAATGGGGTTCTCGGCCACAAATTTGTAGCCGACCGGCACTGAAGATGGCCAACCTGCCATCTCTTCTTGTAGAATGTTGTTTTGCTGCAGCAGAGGACAAATAGAGCATGTCAATGCATTTACAAGACAACGTATGCACGACCACCCTCCCTATCATGTCATGGGCTCAAGAGTATAGTCCTCGACCCTCGGGCCATCAATCATGCATTTCAATGCATGATGGCCAAAGAAGCCAAGTGTGCAAATCAATATGGAATGAATGCACGAAACACATGAAGGCCTCACACTCTATCATGTTGGATCAAGAGCGTCGGCGACTAAGGATTGAGGAACGTTTCGTCACTTCCAGTACGAACGTTCCCCACTCCTCGTGTTTGGTTTGACACCGCAAACCAAACACAATGTAATGCATGGAACCAAGTACAATGCAACATGGAAAAGCAATGTCATGCAACCTAAGCATGCCAAATGCAATAAGGCTTCAAGTATGCACACAAGGCTAAGGTAACAAGCATGCCAAATGCAATGCAACCTACGCTAGCATGTGACAAGATGCAAATTAGCAAGCATGCAAAATGTAACCTACACATACAAACATGCATGGTATGCAAAGATGGACAAGCATACAACATTGAACAACATGGTAAGTGGACTTAAACTAAAGATGGACAGACCTCAACCATGCCCAAAATCAGTGGCCAAAAGGATGAAACAATGGCATGAAAAAAAAGAAGAAAATGCATGCACATGCATTGGCCTATCAGTTAAGCATAAGAACACAACTCTTGAAGGTGCTCAAAGAGTGACAAATGTGAAAGTGTAAGCACACTATAAACTCTGAAATCATGCATGGAATGATGCCAAATCAAACAAACAATACAAGTATCGCATGCAAGGGGGCTCAAAGCTTGAAGCTAACATAGGCATTTGCATTATAGCTATGCAATACATGAACCAAAAACCTAAGAACACCCAAAACAGTCCTAGAGCATGTTAAAACAATGCTAAAACATGTATGGAGTATGGCCAAAATAAGCTAGCATGAAGACATGAAGCACGGAGTATGCAAGGCCAATAAGGAGGGTTACACTACACCCACCAAAACCAAGCATGAGATTACTTTTCCCACAAAAATTAGAGTTATGGCATGTCAAATTAACACCAAAAATGGGCTAATACCAAGTCAACACATGCTAGAATAATAAGCTCACTCACTAAGCATGCAAGGCTAGCAAAGGGGACTTGCACTACAGGTGTAAAAAGCAAATGAGGGATGCTCTAAACGACCAAAAACAAAGTTGTACCATGGCAAAATAGGACCAAATACATACTGAAATGGTGGCCCAAAAGCCTAGGCAAGATGGCATACCCAATGGTTCATGCTAAGGGCATAAAGCACAACCTCTCCAAAGCATGGAAAGAGTGAAAGATGTGAATGCATGACCACACTACATGGACTGAAATCACATAACAAATGATGCCAAATCATGAAAGTAGCCCAAGCAATGCATGCTAGCGGGTTAGATACTCAAGGCTAGTGAGCCAAAATGAACTATGGTTATTCAAAGCAATGCATGCATGACCAAAAAAACACAAATCAGACCTAGAGCATGCTAAAACATGACCAAAATCTTCTCAGAGTTAAGCCAAAATCAAGCTAGAATGATAGTGAAAAGCATGATGTATGTTAGGCCAATGAATGGAATTGCACTACAAGTCCATGGAGCATGCAAGAGGCTATCAAAACAACTTTAGGCAGAGTCATGACATGCCAAATAGTGACAAAAAATATGCGGAAATGGAGCCCATACATGCTTAACAAACATGCTACTTCATGAGGCATATGAGGCTAATTTGCAAGAATATTGCACTACAAGTGTATAAAGCATGCAAGGTGACCAAACCAGCCATGGACAGAGTTAAGGAAGGTCCTAAAAGTCACCAAAAAGTGCTTGAACTAAGCCTCGAAATGTGTAGAAACACATGCTCATTTGATAGGCCAATAAGACATGCAAACAAGAGAAGAGGAGGGGGGACAACCCCCACCCATTTGGGCCCTGAAAACATGGTTTTTACCACTGAAAGTCCTCTAGATTTCAGTGGTTAAAAGGCCACAAAAAGTTGGTTTCAAAAGCTTAGGAAGTTGGCTCAAAAGGCTTTACAAGCCAAAGAGCAAAGGGAGAGACAACCCCCTAGCCAAACAAAGCACAAACCAAGACTCTTAGGACTGAAAATCAGACCTTTCTTCAGTTCAAAACCAAGCCCAAAACAATTTGAAAGGGTGGCAAAACAAGCACGCTAAGGTGGCCAAGATAGTGTACAAAAATGAGCTTGAAAGAGAGAGATCTTACCCTTGATGCACAGCTACAAAACCAGCCCAAAATCTGAGCCAAAACACCTTGAATCAGCCCAAAAATAAGCTCCAAGGGACCTCAGCCCATAGATATGCAACTTTGGTGAAGGATGCTTAGCCAAACTAGTTGTATTTCTCTACTTCTATGCACTTCTATGCACAAAAGGGGAAGAGAGAATGAACTAAAGAGAGAGAGGCAGAGATTTAGGTCTGAAAATTATAGAGATAGAGAGGATTTCTTAGAGTGAGAAGCTCCCAAAATTGCCTTAATGTTCTAACCCTTTAGAAATGAGATATTTGCCTCCATATATAGCAAAAGGCAAGGATTTGGTCGAAAATATCTAAGCATGGGATAGCTGGAGGTTGTGTGGAACAGCTGGAGATGAAATATCTTCAAAAAATCTGAGTTTGGGTCACTCTTGGCCAGTCGGCCATCTTTGGTGCCGATCTGCCACTTATCTGCTACTTTTTTGGCCGATCGGCCAACAAAATCTGCTTTCCAGGCCCAACTTCAAATGGGCATAACTCCTTCATATGAACTCCTTTCTAGGTCATTCTTGTGTCCACATTGAAGCCCCGGAAGTAAGCTTTCCAATGGTTGCAGCCTTGCATAAACATTCCAAGTTTGAAAAAAGTTATGCATGTTTTGGTGAAACTGCTCAGTTTCGGCCCAACCGGAATGCTGCCCAACTTCAACCAATCATATCTCCTCCATCCGGAATTGGTTTTAGGATATTCTTGAGTGTAAAATGAAGCCCCAGAAGTATTATTTCCAATGGTGGTGGCCTCATAGCTTAAATCCAAGTGCATAGACAAATAGGCCTGATTTAGCGAGGACCGCTAGACTTTCTCTTAGCGATTCATACCCATCTTCTTCTCCAACTTGGTCTCTTCCCTTTTCTCCTCTTTTCTTCAACTCCAAACCCATAAACAAGGTGTTTTGAAATATTTTTCAATGATTTCATCTCTCTTTCATTCATTTCCACTTTGTTCTTGCCTGGTTTACCGAAAAGCGCAACATTTGACAAAATGCGAGCCTCGGAACATTGTAGAAACTTTATTTCAAAAATATTTTGAAAGAGAGGGTTTTAAGATCTAAAATCTTTTTGGTCCAAAGTGGGGTGTGAGGTTTGGATTTGACTCTCCTTGCCTGAGAAATCGAACCTTTGCATAGCATAGCCTGCATCACTAACTAAGCTATCAGTAATGCCCAAGTCTTAAGGGCGGTGAAAAATTGGGTGTCTACAGATATTTGATGGGATCTAATCTCGAAACCAGAATTACGGAGTGATCTAACAAGTAGTGCCTCGACTTCCTAGTAGCCCATACCAAGGCTAAGCAAGCCTTCTCCAGCGGGGAGTAACAGGACTCATAGTCCAACATTTTCTTGCTCAAATAGTAGATGGCTTTCTTCACCCTATCCTCAGATTCCTGAGCAAGCATGCATCCCATTATTGTGTCTGTTACTGACAGATACAAAATCAAGCGCTTTCCTGGCACTAGTGGTGACAACACAGGCCGTAATTCTGGTGCGTTTGAATCTGTCCAGAAAAATGGTTTTAAACAGCATATTCGGGACTGTTGTTCTATTCGGGTATAAATCCAAAAATTATCAAATCAGCGTCATTAGAACCGCTTACGAGTCTAGTTTCTTACATTTTTGGCCTTGCGTTGATTGCTCTTGTATACTAAGAGAACCATTAGTTTCTTTAAAGTGCTGCAGAAAATAACCGGTTTGGATATAAATAATTATTTTGATAAGCAAATCAAGTAAAACCAATTGGGTTTGAAACTTAGGGTATATTAGTTGATATTTGAGGGTTTTAGAATTTTTCGAATAACGTGGAGTGGGTTTTTAATTTTCAAAGTTAGCGAATAGATTGGGAAAACTAGTTTAAAATTCTGTTTTATATTAAAGTTACTTTTAATTAAGTTTCGATTTGAACCCATGTCTTGGGTGATTTTAGACCTTGAAGAACATGAATTTAGGTAATATTTAAGAGTAACGGTGAGTTGGGTTGAGCCATTTTAGTGCACTTTAGTTGAGGTTACTTAGTTCATATTCATTAGTATTTTTAAATTAGTAGTGACGTGTAGTTTTTATACTTGGTTCAGGGCACTAGTTGGACTTTCATACTCTATTCGAGGATAACATTATTTCGTTTCTAGGTGAGTAGTTTCATGCTACATATTTTTATAAATGTTCCCCTATCCTGAACTATTGGAAAATTAAATTATTGTTTCATGACTAAGCTGTTTTAATAAATTATTATATTATCAATGGAATCAAATTATTTCTGAAACATGTGTGAACTTGGCATACTGTAAACTATTTGTTTTGGTCTCATGTTTATAATGATGAACTACCATGTTTTACGAAACTGATGTGTATTGATTATTGGGACCATCTGTGTATTTAGTCCAGGGAAATTATTCCACTCTGTGTGGTGATTCTGGCCACTAGGGAACAGATCCGGGTTGGGCCGTGATGACTCTAGTGCTCAACGATTGTAAGAAAAAGACCTAGGTTAAGCTAGGTGACCTTCAATCGGACCGTCTTTGAGAAAAGGCCCAGGTTGCCACCCTGAGGATGACTTTTAGTTCGGTATTGGATCCAACGGGGCTTATTGCCTTGAGAACTGTGTGGCATATTACTTGCTATTTTCTTGGTACCCAGAAAATTATTGGAGTTCATGTTGTAATCTGTTTTAAGTGGAAAATGTCATTTATCATGTTCTCGAGAGACATGAGTATTTTAACTGTTGAACTGTGGAACCTTCTTTTTGAAACAGATTCTCTTTACCAAACTGTATGCCAATCTAGTTTCTGTGATATATATCTTAGTTTGGAATTGAACCATGTTTTCAAAACTGTATTTACTATCCATGTTGCTACTCACTGAGCTATCAACTGACTTAATTGTTTATCATTTCCAGGTGTTAGAAGGACTTAGAGTGGACTTATGGCATAGTGGGGACTCAATTGCATAGACCTCTAGGACATTCATTTATTTTGTTTTAGATTGTTATGTCAAGGTTGTGCATATTTATTTTTATTTTTATTGAGGTTCATTTAGGATTATTTTGATATGTGGGTTGTTTATATCCCATATGTTTGGATGGTATTAATTACGGTTGGTTTTGTCGTTTATACTTGTGGTATGTCACTTGATTGAGTTTGGTTATTTATTATTGGACTATTGTATAGTTATTCAATGTGTTTATGGATTTGTGTTTAGGCTTACGTGTGCCTTGGGCAGAGTCCTTGTGGGCCACGGCCGGTCATGCCCGGATTTGGGGTGTGACAATTGTGGTATCAGAGCTATTGGCTGATCGAGTTACGTATCTTGCATTTCATCATTTAGACAAGGTCCAAGTCCCTATAGTCCTTAGTAGTGTGTGGTTGTGTTAGTTTTGTTTAAATTTGTGTTGAATCTTTCTTGATTTCATTTTGAAGCTTAAGAGTTGGCACCTAGATATCTACACCGATTGTCTTTTCCTTGTGAGACTTTGGATGTTTGTATTACCGTGTCTACTCCATTTGGGGAAATAGTAGTATTGGAAGATATCTGTAGATCTTGTGAGGTAGACTAGGATGGTAGGATTTTTTCCAGTGGATTTGATTTCTTTAAAGATGAATGATTTTGACGTGATTTTGGGGATGGATTGGTTGATGAAGCATCATGCTTTTATTGATTGTTTTAGAATGGGGGTAGTTTTTGCTATACCGGGACAACTTGAGTTTTTCTTTCAGGGAGATAGGAAAGGGTCTTCTATGTGTTTTATTTCTTCCCTTCAGGCTAACCGAATGTTGAGAAAAGGGTGTCATGGTTATTTAGCTTGTGTGGTGAGTATCAAACTGCAAGAATAGAAGTTAGAGGAGTTGTCTGTAGTGAGTGATTGTGTTGATGTTTTTCCAAAGGATCTACTTGGACTTCCTCTAGATCGTGGGGAAGAATTTTCTATTAACTTGGTCCCTAACACAACACTTATTTCTAAGGCACCCTATAGAATGGCACCGTTGGAGTTGAGGGAGTTACAAACTCAGTTACAGGAGTTGCTAGACAAAAGTTTTATTACGCCTAGTGTTTCACCTTGGGGAGCACCTGTGTTGTTTGTGAAGAAGAATGATGGGTCTATGAGATTGTGTATTGATTATAGAGAACTGAACAAAGTCACAGTGAGGAATAGGTATCCTTTGCCACGCATTGATGATCTATTTGACCAGTTGCAGGGAGCTTAAGTATTCTCTAAGATTGACTTGAGGTCAGGCTATCACCAGTTGAAGGTAAGGGATGAGGATGTTCCTAAGACTGCTTTTAGAACCCGTTATAGGCATTATGAGTTCTTGGTGATACCTATTGGTCTCACAAATGCACCCGTCGCATTCATGGATTTGATGAACAGAGTATTTAAACCCCAGCTGGATAAATTTGTGGTAGTGTTTATTGATGACATCCTAATTTATTCGAGGAGTAAGGAGGAGCATGAGCAGCATTTGAGGGTAGTACTTCAGATCCTTAGGGAGAAGTGACTGTGAGCAAAATTTAAGAAGTGTGAATTTTGGTTGAGCATTGTATCCTTTTTTGGGTCATGTGGTGAGTAAAGATGGGGTATTCGTGGATAGCATGAAGGTGTGGCAATTGTTGATTAGCCACGACCTACTTAGATGATAAAGGTTTGCAGCTTTCTAGGGCTTGCTAGATATTACAGACAATTTATGGAAGGATTATCCCGTATTGCTTTGCCACTTACCAATCTCACTAGGAAAAGGGTCAAGTTTGAGTGGAATGATGATTGTGAGTGTAGCTTCCAAGAGTTTAAACAGAGATTGACATCAGCTCTAATCCTTGCCTTACCAGCAGATGAGGATGGTTTTGTGATTTATAGTGATGCTTCATGGCAAGGTTTAGGATGTGTGGTCATGCAGCATGGGAAGATGATTTCTTATGCGTCACGACAGTTGAAAGTACATGAGAGAAATTATCCTACGCACGATTTGGAGTTAGCAACAGTGATTTTCGCTTTTAAGATTTGGCGACAATATTTGTATGGAGAGTCATGTGAGATTTACACTGATCATAAGAGTTTGAAGTATATTTTCACATAGAAGGAACTAAATTTGAGGCAAGGAAGATGGCTTGAGTTGTTAAAAGATTTTGATGTGAATATTTTGTATCATCCGGGGAAGGAAATGTGGTGGCAGATGCCTTGAGTAGGAAGGTCGCAATTGGGGATGTAGCTGCTTTGTGTATTAAGAGTTGTTTTGTGGAAGACATGAGACATTTGAGGCTTGAGGTTATTAAGCCTGGTCATAGGGCTTATTGTAGTCAATTGACAATTCAGCCGACCTTGAGAGAATAGATTCGTTTAGCTCAGGAGATTGACCCCCAGCGTGAGCATATTAAAGGAGAGATGGAAGAGGGTAAGCATGTAGACTTTGTGGTTAGTGATGATGGGTTGCTTAGATTCCGTAGCCGAATTTGCATTCCTACTGGTGGTGATTTGAGAAAGGAGATTATGACGGAGGCATATAGTTCTAGTTACAACATTTATCCTAGAAGCAGTAAGATGTATCGAGATCTTCATGAACATTTTTAGTGGAATGGTATGAAGGGAGATATTGCAGAATTTGTGGCTCAGTGTTTGGTGTGTCAACAAGTTAAAGTAGAACATCAGAAACCCGCGGGGAAACTACAACCCTTACCTATACCAGAGTGGAAGTGGGATCATGTTACCATGGACTTCGTGTGCGGATTACCTCGTACTAGTAGTAATCACGATGTTGTTTGGGTAGTTGTTGATAGATTAACCAAGTCAGCACATTTTATTGCAGTACGAATGAACCATTCTCTAGCTCGATTTGCACAGTTATATGTGAAGGAGATTGTTTGATTGCATGGTGCACCTGTGTCAATAGTGTCAGATCGGGACCCTCGTTTTGTGTCTAAGTTTTGGGGTGCGTTACAGTCTGCTATGGGTACTCGGTTAAATTTTAGTTCAGCTTATCACCCTCAGATAGATGGGCGATCGAGAGGACTATTCAAACCCTTGAGGATATGTTGAGGGCTTGTGCTTTGGAGTGGAGAGGTAATTGGGATGATTATTTGCCGCTCATGGAGTTTGCGTATAATAATAGTTATCATTCTAGTTTGGAGTAGCTCCTTATGAGGCTTTGTGTGGGAGGAAGTGTAGGTCTTCTTTGTGTTGGCATGAGGTTGGTGAGAGGCAAATGTTGGGACCTGATTTGGTGGAGGATGCTACACAGAAAATTATCACCATCAGAGAGAGATTATTGACTGCTCAGAGTAGACAAAAAAATTATGCTAATCATCGTAGGAGAGATTTAGTGTTTCATGTTGGGGATATGGTATTCTTGAAAGTATCACCGTGGAAAGGAGTCATCAGGTTTGGAAAGAAAGGAAAGTTGAGTCCTAGATACATTGGTCCATTTGAGGTATTGGAGAAGGTTGGTGAGGTTGTGTACCGTGTTGCTTTACTGTAACGACCCCAAAGTGCGTATAGGAAGTTATCCTTATTTAATTAGGGGTTAATGTGTTTGCTATTGGAATTGAAGAGCTATCCGTTGGTTATGCCTTTGAAACTGGAATTGGTGACATTTACCAAACAATCTAAAATTTTTCCCTCCGCTCGAGTGGAGTAGTTGGCGCTCGAGCGTACTTTTGGGGTTTCCAGTAATTTTGCAGGCGGACTGAAATTCTGGGAGTGGTGATTTTCCGCTCGAGCGTAGAAGTGGTCGCTCGAGCGGACGGCTTTGTTGGTCTTCACGCTCGAGCGCAAGGTTGGGCGCTCGAGCGGGTCACCTAGTTAAGTTGATTCTGAGGCATGTGGGCTCATTTTTGATGTTCTTCTTAGTGTGTTTGGAATGTTCTTACCTTATTTTGGGGTATTGATTGAGATGATAATATGACGGTAAAGTATGATTGGACCAAAGAATTTAATTCGGATAGTTATTTTACGATCAGCCGTCACTCTTTTGCCCTTTTCTTTTTCCACACTTTGAATCTGGATGTGAGGTTAGAATTATTGGAAAACTTATTTCCGGGGCTTCAATTTGGACACAAGAACGACCTAAAACGGAGTCCGGATGGGAGAGTTATACCTGTTTGAAGTTTTGAAATCTGTGCTGGGAGCAGGTCCGCTCGAGCGGGAATAGGGACGCTCGAGCGGGAATAGGGACGCTTGAGCGGGAATAGCGGGTACAGCAGCTTAAAAACGGGATTGTGAGATCATTTCTTATATTTTCCTCCCCTCTCTTGATCCCTCTTGCCTAGGTCCGAAAACCCTAGGGTTTTGATCCCCAAATACTTCCATTTCCCTTAGGTTGAGCAAGATCTTCCACCAAGAAGTGAAGAAGGCAAGAAGATGAACATTTTCAACCGATTGGAATTTCGAGATTTTGGAGGATTTCTCAAAGCTTTGCTCCTTGCTTGATTCTTGAGGTAGGGGTCCTTGTTCTCTTTCAATACTTGCATTCATGATGGATTTGTGGTATTTTGAGTATATAAATACAAAATCTATGGTGTTGAGCATATTGTGTCAAACTTGATATTTGGGGGTTTAGGGTTTGAAATGTTGGGGGATGCAATTGCTTGGTTTAGGTGATGGATTATGAACTTTAAACTTGTAATCAATGAGAAATTGGAACAAGAAGTAATGGTTTGGGAAATTTGGATTTTTTCTTGAAACCCTTTTTTTCTTGAAAACCCTAGGTTGATTTATGATGTTAAGCAAAGATTCGCCCAAATTGGAAGTAGAATTATGAAATTGAGGTATTGAATTATACATGTACAAATTTAATTGAATTTTAGAGATGTTTGAAAATGGTGTTTAAATTTACATATGAACCTCAATTATGGACATTGTGAACCATGCTATTATGTGAGATGAAAATTGGGGAACACGATTATTGATGTTATGGATGATAAGAGCCTTGGGAAGAACTGATGAAATGGGATTTAAGACTTCACCTTGAAAGATGTTGAATTATATTTAGGGGTGTGTAACATGCCCGCGAGGGACCTCAACGGGTTACAGTTCGGACTTGATTTGTCACGGTTCTTAATCTTGAACCGAAGAGTCCAAATCCGGCAAATCGTTTTGAGAAAACAGATTTTGAAAGAAGTGCCAAACATGGACTGCTTCGCCAGATACAAAGTCGCCACCTAAATATTTTTTATGGGGGAATTTAGGAAACCCTGACTCAGTGCCAAAGGCCACGTGTCCGTCATCACCAAAGTTGCCTCGGCTCGGGAACTTGGGTACGATTGGGGAAGGTCAGCTATGAGCACCCCCTCTCGCCCAATCCAAAGATCGGCCTCTACAAACCATGATATCCTATTTTGAAAACTTAATGTGTTCTTGTTCCGGTTATTAGCCTAGAATTACTATGTTATGCGCACAGCAAAACAAGTATAGACCAGATCACCTAATTTGGAACAAAGCATTGCATATCCGTTTGTTTGGAAAATGCTTTGGAATTTGCTACTCGCAAGTAGGCTAAAATACGGATTTCAATGAATTATTCCAATTCAAACAATCCAACCTTCACCCACAGGCATTCAAGCGGTTTATATCACATAAACATCTAGCCACATGGTAAGCATGTTGTCATGTTAACATTCACACTTGTGCGAGATGCTAAAGCATAAAGAGCTCACCTAGTACTCTACGCCAAAACAAGAACATGTTAGCAATCATGCATGATCCAAGTCCATGTTTAAATGCCTAATGCAACGCATACGGAATGTCATTAGAGTAGGCTCGGCTAGTCTATAAATGACATGTGAAAATGCACAAGTAGCATATATTCAAGTTAGATTTGAAATACTTTATGCAGTTAGCATGATGCGCCGAGCCCGGTGCATGCAATACTGATGAATGATGCACGCATGCATAGCATAAGGTATGCTAAAGTAAATATGCCCTAATACTAACCATCAAAAGCAGGTAAGTAAAAGGGAGAAAGAAGTGGGCGTTGGAAGACATGCACACACGCACCCACACTTATTACAAATTCGCCCTCGCTCGGAGGGACCGAAAGAATAATACAATTTAACTAACCTACAAGCTAATTAAATATTACAAATCAATTAAACTAGCTATGCAAATTAACTAATTTATTTAAGCAATAAACAACGGCCTCGGGAAGAGGGCCCAATACATGCGCGCTCGGCTCTGCTCGGAAAGCCACTGCCATGCACAAGTTGCCTCTGTTTTGACTGTTATCCTTCTCTGAAGACTTCACAAATCTCAAAACTGCTTCTCTGCACACTGTGGAACACCACCGGTTGAAGGGATTGGTCACCGGCCATGTATGATGGTCACCGGCCACAAATTGAGTTATCGGCCACTTATGGATGGCCGGTCGGCACCGAAGATGGCCGGCCGGCCAAATCTTCCTGCAGAATCCTGTTTGACAGCAGCAGAGGACAAAGCAAAGCATGGCAGTGCATTTCAAGCTATGTATGCACCAACCACTCCCCTTATCATGTGAACGACTCAAAGGAGGATGGGCCTCAATTCTCAGACCACCAATCATGCATTTCCATGCATGATGGCCCAAAGAATCAAGTGTGCATCTTGATATGGAATGCAATGCACATAAACAAACCGATGGAACTCAACCTCTATCACAAGCATTTCAAGAGGCCAAGCATGCATGCAAATGGAATGCAACCTACACATGGAGGCTAAGTATGCAAGATGAGCATGCAAGGCATGTAACAACCATGCTAGTGACAAACATGTAACAACATGTAAAGTGGACTAAGCATAGGAGCAATGCAAAGCAACTTAACCAATGAAATACATGCCAAATGCATCATGATTTCAAGCAAGCAATAACATGTAATAGGCCAAGTATGCAACAATATACAAGGCAAGCATGATATAACACATGAAGGATGGACTTAGACTAATTTAGGCGGCCCTCAAACAAGCCTAAAACAGTGGCCAATGCTATGGAAGTGAGGTCCAACACACACACACACATGCACATGTTAATAGGCCAACACTTAAGCACATAAGAGTAACTTTTAAGCACACTTAAAAGAGACTAAACATAGACAATTAGCATGCACTGAAAGCTCTGAATATGCATAGAATAGAGGTGCCAAACCTACCGATTAACACAAGCAAAGCATGCTAGCATGGTCCAAGATTCAAGGCAAACCAAGGAGGCTTAAACCAAGGGTAAGTCAACCAAACCTCGCAAGGCTAAGGGGACTTAAAATAGGTCCAATGATGGCCTAAACAAGGCTAAGGGTGTACCTAGATGGCATCTAAATGGTCTAAATATGCAAACATACAAAGAAGCACATTCATGGAGCATAAGGCAACAACCTTTAAACACATTGAAGGGGTATCAAACGCAAGCATATAGGCACATTATGAGGTCTAAAATGATATGCCAAGTGGTTCCAAACCACTGAAACAATGCAAGAATGGCATGCTAGAGGGGCCGATGCTTAAGGCATACAAGAGGGATTGCATGGTAGCTATACAAAGCAAGACATGAATGACTCAAATGACCTAAAACAGTCTCTTAGCACACTAAAATATGCATAAAAGCTTCACAAAGCTTGGCCAAAATACATGAGCATGGTAGTCTAAATGCTATGCAGGTATTGAGGCAAATCATGGCATTACAAGGCATGTATGCTAAGCAAGCATGGTGTACCAAAACCAACTAAACACAATGCTATATTATGACATAATAAGCATGAAAATCACTCAAGGCATGGTCAACATGAACCTAAGCATGGTGCTCACTAAAGAGGCAAAATGGCCCTTTTCAAGGACAACAAGGAGAGGGGGTGGCCCTCTCCTTCCTAGGACCTTAAGGCACCATCCCTACCTCTGAAACCCCTCAAGATTTCAGTAGTGAGGAGGCCCAAACACAATGGATCCGAAGCTCAACCAAAATGGCACAAAACAAAGGCCAAACAAGCCTTAAGAGGGGCCAAACAACCCCAAAGCTTAAAACACCCTTAACAAACTATTTAGAGCAGACAAAAACAAGACTTTTATATGTTATATGCTAAGCTCAAAAATAGATGCAAGATAGGCTAAAAAGCTTTGCAAAAATGGGGTAAAAAGAGCAAGTTTGTTACCCTTGAAGACCTCCTTCACAAATGGTGGTCCAACTGCCTTTCCAAGCTCAAAACAGCTATAAAACTTCAAAACAACCTCAAGGGCCTCAGCTCCTAAGAAAAGGTGTGATGGTGGGTGTTTGTGCACAAAAATGTGACTAAACACACACTAAACACAAGAAAGAGAGAGATATAGAGATAAAGGATATGTATAAACCCTAACCCTAAAACTCAAGCTCTGAAAATGTTGTCTAAAATGTCTAACCCCAAAACAAGAGAGAAGAGCCCCTCTTTTATAGACAATTTGTCATGTAAAGCTTCCAAAGGAAGCTAACAAGAGGGCAATCCCTCCATACACGTGTATGGAGGGGGTGACAGTGTATGTCAGCTGCCCAAAAATATCTACAAAAGCAGATGCACAGTAGTCGGCCGGCCAAAAATGCAATTGACCAAATAAAGATAGCCGGCCCATCTAGAGTGCCGGCCGGCCAAACATTTGGCCGGTGGAAACAAACACAGCCGGTGGCCTCAAGCCATGGCCGGTGGAGTGTGGGGATGGCCCACAAGCCATTCCCTGCCCCTCCAAGGCAAAACACAAGTGTTTGGTGCAAAACCAAACACGAAACAGTCGAGTCGAGAGATCCTGAGGCAAGGCGCGTAGCCGAGACCTCCGGGAACTCAAGACGAACACAAACATGGATGATCACCGAGCGTTCAAGCGGTGACGTCCAAGTCTTGAGGACGGTCAAAAATGGGGTGTCTACAGGGTGATAAGTTGAATCATGCAAAATAGTGTAGCTTATGTTGAATTGTGTTGAGATATGTATGGAGAAGTATGTTGAGTTAATGATGTGAATTGCAAATTGATGTGTACTTTGGTATAAAGAGAATTAAACAAGTTAAGCACGGAATGAGTTATATGTGACCCGATTTTTATGTGTATTGTGAATTGTGTAGGGTTAGCTACAGGGGCGGACCAAGCATCTAAACACTGTGAGTAATAGTACCTCAAACGTACGTTATTTACCGTAATCATTATTGTTATTGACATTTTCTTCTCCCTGAGTAATTATGTTAACATGTGTGTTGGATGGGAATCGATGTGAGCATTGAAAGAATTAGCACACAACAACATGACTCTGAAACCATTCTGCATTCCGACTACGTTTATCGTTTATCGGTAATGTGCCATAACTTATAAATTATCTGTGATTTCGCATAAGAATTGTACTCATGGAAGTGAACCCGTTTACCGGGAACTTGATATTAACTTCTGTTTGATTTAATGTATGTTTTGTGACATAGATATCCGTCTAAAGAGATTAAAGGACAGTATTAATGTTTTTTATCCATAAATTAATCTTAAGGACGCACGATAATGTAATGGAATATTGATGCTTGGGGTGTTGCGAATCATTCTGTTTTGTCCATGATGAATCAAGACTAGTATGAGATAAATTATTTTTGTCCTTACAAATGTAGTGTGATGATACATGTACTCTCTGTGGAATATGCTATACTTATTACTGACGATTGTCACTAAACGTAAACTAATTACGTTAACTCATGTAAATGATTGAAAGAATCTGTGTGCCTCCGTCTAACTTGGGACTAGTCAGTTCTGATGACATCTGAAGTTATTCTGCCTTGTGGTTTGTCTCGAGATCTATTAATTTATGGTATGGAACTATGATATCTACGTATTTCTGAAAGCGTTCAGTCTGTGAAATGTGCACCTTTTGCTAACAAATATCAGCAACATTCTGTTAAACTTATATTATCTATGGTAATGTATGTGAATAAAGGGAAGAATGTATGTATTTTCTGTATACTTCTGAAGGTAATCTGTTCTGATGTTTTCTGGTATGGAACAAAGTGTTGTACGGAACTAAGTGCTACACCTTGGTGGGAGCCACCTCTAGAATCTGTACGAGCCACCTCTTGAGTCCATACAATTGTTATTTCTGTTATTTCTGTTACCTTACGCTTATGCATTCTGTTACCTTACGCTTATGCGTTCTGTTACCCCACGCTTATGCATTCTGTTACTTTACGCTTATGCGTTCTGTTACCCCATGCTTATGCGTTCTGTTATTTCTAGACTGATAAGCCGTTCTGTATTTCTGGCCGATGGCCGTTCTGATATTTCTGGACCCATGGTCGTTCTGTATCTGTAGGCCTATGGCTGTTCTGTATATACTGGGCTTAAAGCCATTCTGTTACGGAAATTGGACCCATGGCCGTTTTGGAAATAATTATGGAATGTAGTTAATCATATGCATCTGGGTTATATGTTTGATTATTCAGGTTAGACATTACATTATTTATGTACTATTATTCACTGAGTTCGCTCATTCTGTATTTTGTTTGTCTATTTCTGTAGGTAATCAACTGGGAGTTCAGTCCTAACCCTTAAGGCTCGCCTTTCTCTTGTCAACTTTGATGCGTCCAGGCACCACCTGAAGCCGTGCATTTTGTAAAGTGTTGTGAGGATATTGATTTATACCTTGGTTGTCTTTCATTAATATTTTCGTTACCCGCCCAATTGTGGGTCTAAGTATGAATGTATAAGTGTGTAACCGAAGTTCGGGGGTATGTTTTTATATATATTTTGTACCTAATGCAATGTGTACGGTCCTGGCATGGTAGTGATAGCTCAATGGATGATGTTTTTGTTATTTTATATTGATAATACTTCCGCTCAGGCCCCATATGTTATGTATAATAGGTTAAGTGTCCGTTTCTGAATAGGTCATGCCCAAAACTTTTAGGGGCGAGTTAGGGGCGTGACAGGTGGTATCAGAGCACGAGTTGCTACCTCACACATGAATCCATTGAGCTTTAGGATGTCTAGAAAAGACTTAGGCATCATGCATGACATCCTTAGTGCATATGAAAGAACTTGGTGGCAACGTTAAATGTTCTACCTGCTAACTCTGATGACTACAATCTATATCTGTTGTATGTCCTTTTATTGCCTCTGTTTATCTTATATAGGCTGGTGAAGAATGCAAGACATGCAATGTGAATATTGCACTGCGGAAGCGTGGTAAGGATTTGAGCTGATCGGTAAGAATTAAATGAGATTTGTATTATTGGTTCATGGTTATCTGTAGAAATAATGATAATACGGTTGGGCTTTTAGCATTTGTTTAATTTCAACACCAAGGGAATGACATATAAGTTATTTTAATTACCGACAACTTCTGATAGGAAATTATTGATGGTGCCTAATGAGTATGGTTTATGCGTAATTGGGATTTGATTGTGGGAATCTGTACTCTGTACTGTACTCCGTATTCTGACCTCTGTAATCTGTAATTTGAAATCTGAAGTCCGTAATCTGTAATCTGTTCTGTTTATGGATGATCTGCAATCTGTAATTGGGACTTTCTCTAAGTAATAGTCGAATGACATGAGGAATTCCGCCTATAATACGTGTTTGTCCATATGACACTTGCAAAACAATAGATAATTACTGACTAATTTGACATCAAACCAGAATGAGTGGTAATCTAATAAGTTACTGCAATTAGAATCCTGCCTCTGTGTATTAAGAATTTAAGATTGCGAAATCTTTTCCGTGATATAATTCTGTGTGAATCTAGTAACTTATTCACTAATTTCTACTTCGTATTTAAAGGCTATAAAGTAAGCTGATTTGCGTGGCACTGTGCATTTTGGTAGAAACAAACAGTTATAGGGGATAATCCCTAATGATAAAGGGCTCACAATACGTACGGGGTATGCACCTCCTCTTGCATGTTATACAGATTTGTACAATGCGCACTACATGGTTCGGAATTGATTTACTATCGTGATGAACTAATCTTGCCAAGAATTCTAACTCTGATATTAGTTGATTAAAGCACTTTATCGTTATACTGTTGAATTTCTGGATATTATGGAACCCAAATGGATGTGATTACTGTATGTTTACTGGAATTATAACCCTATACATAGTGGAATAATGACTGATCAATTGAGCGTGATTTTGAATTTGCTTTTGGTTTTATTTTTGGATGGCTCTCTATACGTGAAAAGAAAATTATCTGATATGTTTTTATTACACAGAAACGAACTTCTGATATTCTACTTAAGTGTCCCTCATGGCACATTTACAGGAAATTGCAAAGTATATAATGCTAGTTTTGATATTGCTGTAACTGTTGGATTTGGAATATGGTTCTCCTTGCATTACTGTATGTAGAAGTAGTACTATGAAGAAGTAATGATATTGATTGGGATTCTGAAAGAGATATTTTACTATGCATGAATGAGTGGCTCTATGTTGAGCTTCAAGTTATTCTGTCTTATCTGTTATAAGTTGAATCGGAGATTGTTCTGTCAAAGTTTAAATAAGTTTAATGCTACTGGGAATTTTCCCATTATCGGATATCTTTAAAAGGTCTGATAAGTTCCTGAATAATATCTCTGAACGACGAATTGTATGTAATTATGAAGGGTTTGAAGAACTTTATGTATTACATATTGTTGGAAAATGTTTTTGTCATGATAGGAACATTTACTACATTTGGAACAAGAATATAAGGACTTTATGGTAAATGTATTATGTATATCATAATGTTAACTTTGAGATCTTCTAAGCCAGTATGGATCTTAAATGATTACCTTACTGTAAATTTGGGAGGTATGATCATTAAGGTTCGATCTGTATTTGATTTTTCCTAATACTCTCCTCTGAACATGTAATTCGTTGATATGAGATTTAAGTTGGTATTTGAAGCCTGTTAGAGATTTGATTTAAACTGATAAGTCTAATAAAAAATGAGCAAAGAACCCGAAGTTGTTGAGTTACCACTTAATTGCTATTATGGGTCTAATTGTTGTCAGAAGCATATAACTTTGTGGAATTGTGATAATGGGAGTTATTTATGAACTTAAAAAGTTTGAATTATGTTTGATAGTTGATGAAATGATTAAGAAATGTTATATGTCCAAGACGGAACTAAACTTATAACAAGGTGAATCAAGTTTGGAGGACCAAACTTCTTAAGGTGGGGAGAATGTAACGACCCCAAAGTGCGTATAGGAAGTTATCCTTATTTAATTAGGGGTTAATGTGTTTGCTATTGGAATTGAAGAGCTATCCGTTGGTTATGCCTTTGAAACTGGAGTTGGTGACCTTTACCAAACAATCTAAAATTTTTCCCTCCGCTCGAGCGGAGTAGTTGGCGCTCGAGCGTACTTTTGGGGTTTCCAGTAATTTTGCAGGCGGACTGAAATTCTGGGAGTGGTGATTTTCCGCTCGAGCGTAGAAGTGGTCGCTCGAGCGACGGCTTTGTTGGTCTTCGCGCTCGAGCGCAAGGTTGGGCGCTCGAGCGGGTCGCCTGGTTAAGTTTGATTCTGAGGCATGTGGGCTCATTTTTGATGTTCTTCTTAGTGTGTTTGGAATGTTCTTACCTTATTTTGGGGTATTGATTGAGATGATAATATGATGGTAAAGTATGATTGGACCAAAGAATTTAATTCGGATAGTTATTTTACGATCAGCCGTCACTCTTTTGCCCTTTTCTTTTTCCACACTTTGAATCTGGATGTGAGGTTAGAACCATTGGAAAGCTTATTTCGGGGCTTCAATTTGGACACAAGAACGACCTAAAACGGAGTCCGGATGGGAGAGTTATACCTGTTTGAAGTTTTGAAATCTGTGCTGGGAGCAGGTCCGCTCGAGCGGGAATAGGGACGCTCGAGCGGGAATAGCGGGTACAGCAGCTTAAAAACGGGATTTTGAGATCATTTCTTATATTTTCCTCCCCTCTCTTGATCCCTCTTGCCCTAGGTCCGAAAACCCTAGGGTTTTGATCCCCAAATACTTCCATTTCCCTTAGGTTTGAGCAAGATCTTCCACCAAGAAGTGAAGAAGGCAAGAAGATGAACATTTTCAACCGATTGGAATTTCGAGATTTTGGAGGATTCTTCTCAAAGCTTTGCTCCTTGCTTGATTCTTGAGGTAGGGGTCCTTGTTCTCTTTCAATACTTGCATTCATGGATGGATTTGTGGTATTTTGAGTATATAAATACAAAATCTATGGTGTTGAGCATATTGTGTCAAACTTGATATTTGGGGGTTTAGGGTTTGAAATGTTGGGGGATGCAATTGCTTGGTTTAGGTGATGGATTATGAACTTTAAACTTGTAATCAATGAGAAAATTGGAACAAGAAGTAATGGTTTGGGAAATTTGGATTTTTTCTTGAAACCCTTTATTTTCTTGAAAACCCTAGGTTGATTTATGATGTTAAGCAAAGATTGGCCCAAATTGGAAGTAGAATTATGAAATTGAGGTATTGAATTATACATGTACAAATTTAATTGAATTTTAGAGATGTTTGAAAATGGTGTTTAAATTTACGTATGAACCTCAATTAGGACATTGTGAACCATGCTATTATGTGAGATGAAAATTGGGGAACAAGATTATTGATGTTATGGATGATAAGAGCCTTGGGAAGAACTGATGAAATGGGATTTAAGACTTCACCTTGAAAGATGTTGAATTATATTTAGGGTTGAAAAGTTGAATCATGCCAAATAGTGTAGCTTATGTTGAATTGTGTTGAGATATGTATGGAGAAGTATGTTGAGTTAATGATGTGAATTGCAAATTGATGTACTTTGGTATAAAGAGAATTAAACAAGTTAAGCACGGAATAAGTTATATGTGACCCGATTTTTATGTGTATTGTGAATTGTGTAGGGTTAGCTACAGGGGCGGACCAAGCATCTAAACACTGTGAGTAATAGTACCTCAAACGTACGTTATTTACCGTTAATCATTATTGTTATTGACATTTTCTTCTCCCTGAGTAATTATGTTAACATGTGTGTTGGATGGGAATCGATGTGAGCATTGAAAGAATTAGCACACAACAACATGACTCTGAAACCATTCTGCATTCCGACTACGTTTATCGTTTATCGTAATGTGCCATAACTTATAAATTATCTGTGATTTCGCATAAGAATTGTACTCATGGAAGTGAACCCGTTTACCGGGAACTTGATATTAACTTCTGTTTGATTTAATGTATGTTTTGTGACATAGATATCCGTCTAAAGAGATTAAAGGATAGTATTAATGTTTTGTTATCCGTAAATTAATCTTAAGGACGTACGATAATGTAATGGAATATTGATGCTTGGGGTGTTGCGAATCATTCTGTTTTGTCCATGATGAATCAAGACTAGTATGAGATAAATTATTTTTGTCCTTACAAATGGTAGTGTGATGATACATGTACTCTCTGTGGAATATGCTATACTTATTGCTGACGATTGTCACTAAACGTAAACTAATTACATTAACTCATGTAAATGATTGAAAGAATCTGTGTGCCTCCGTCTAACTTGGGACTAGTCAGTTCTGATGACATCTGAAGTTATTCTGCCTTGTGGTTTGTCTCGAGATCTATTAATTTATGGTATGGAACTATGATATCTACGTATTTCTGAAAGCGTTCAGTCTGTGAAATGTGTTCACCTTTTGCTAACAAATATCAGCAACATTCTGTTAAACTTATATTATCTATGGTAATGTATGTGAATAAAGGGAAGAATGTATGTATTTTCTGTATACTTCTGAAGGTAATCTGTTCTGATGTTTTCTGGTATGGAACAAAGTGCTGTACGGAACTAAGTGCTACACCTTGGTGGGAGCCACCTCTAGAATCTGTACGAGCCACCTCTTGAGTCCATACATTTGTTATTTCTATTATTTCTGTTATTTCTGTTACCTTACGCTTATGCGTTCTGTTACCTTACGCTTATGCGTTCTGTTACCCCACGCTTATCCGTTCTGTTACTTTACGCTTATGCGTTCTGTTACCTTACGCTTATGCGTTCTGTTAGCCCACGCTTATGCATTCTGTTACCTTACGCTTATGCGTTCTGTTACCCCACGCTTATGCGTTCTGTTACCCTACGCTTATGCGTTCTGTTATTTCTAGACTGATAAGCCATTCTGTAATTTCTGGGCCGATGGCCGTTCTGATATTTCTGGACCCATGGTCGTTCTGTATCTGTAGGCCTATGGTTGTTCTGTATATACTGGGCTTAAAGCCATTCTGTTACGGAAATTGGACCCATGGCCGTTTTGGAAATAATTATGGAATGTAGTCAATCATATGCATCTGCGGTTATATGTTTGATTATTCAGGTTACACATTACATTATTTATGTACTATTATTCACTGAGTTCGCTCATTCTGTATTTTGTTTGTCTATTTCTGTAGGTAATCAACTAGGAGTTCAGTCCTAACCCTTAAGGCTCGCCTTTCTCTTGTCAACTTTGATGCGTCCAGGCACCACCTGAAGCCGTGCATTTTGTAAAGTGTTGTGAGGATATTGATTTATACCTTGGTTGTCTTTCATTAATATTTTCGTTACCCGCCCAATTGTGGGTCTAAGTATGAATGTATAAGTGTGTAACCGAAGTTCGGGGGTATGTTTCTATATATATTGTTACCTAATGCAATGTGTACGGTCCTGGCATGGTAGTGATAGCTCAATGGATGATGTTTTTGTTATTTTATATTGATAATACTTTCGCTCAGGCCCCATATGTTATGTATAACAGGTTAAGTGTCCCTTTCTGAATAGGTCATGCCCAAAACTTAGGGGCGAGTTAGGGGCATGACATTTACCCCCTAGGTTGGCCAGAGTACATAATGTGTTTCATGTGTCTATGCTGAGGAATATGCACAGTCCGTCGCATGTGATAGATTATGAGCCACTTCAGATTAGAGAGGATTTTTTGTATGAGGAGATGCTTGCTTAGATTTTGAATTCGAAAGAGAAAATGTTGCGTACAAAGGTCATTAAATTGGTTAAGGTACTGTGGCATAACCATCTAGTTGAAGAGGCGACTTGGGAACGTGAGGATGAGATGCACGAGAAGTACCCACATGTATTCTCAGGATTTACACAGGTTAGTTTTGAGGACGAAACTTTTCATTTAGGTGGGGAGAATGTGAGGACCTAAATATACAAATCAAGTAAATAATTAAATAATAATAATTTCACAATCTCATATATTTTGGTGGTGAATCCTAAAGTGCAAATTAAATATTTGGAAGGTCTTTTAATTAATTTTAAAACCTAAAATAAATTTATGGTGAAAGTCTTTAATTTAGAGGCAAGGTTTATTATAAATAGAAAAAAAAATAGAGAAAAGGGTGTGACTTCAACTCTAGACCACAAAATTAATAAATAAGGTTCTTACCGTTTGAGTTGCATATAACTTATACATATATTTTGTATATTTATCTATTTGTTTGACCTATACATGCTTTAGGTGTATCCAACCACTAGTATAAAATAAAAACAAAACAAAACCCTAGCTCTTCTAACAATTTCCCTAGCAGCAGCAGCAGCCGTGAAAGAGAAGAGAAACAAAAGGTTGCAACTAATTATGGATGGAATTTGGTGTGTTGTGCTGTGTGTGATCATCAAAGGATAGCCCTCCTAGGTTTTCTTCTCTTCTTTCTTTGTTCTTCATCCTTGTTCTATAATTATTTTATTCATTCATGGAGAGGTTGTAGGTTTATGTATTTTGTATATATATATACACTGTTAAGAAATTTGAGGAGCTAAATTTATGTGTAAAGAATGGGTGTAATTCTTAGTTCGAAAAAATTCTGCACACAATCGCAAACTTTAAAAATCAAGAAACCATATCAACGGATGAATTTTGAACTGAACTTTTTATAGTAGATTAATTACATATTGAGTTGAATATCTGATTTTTTTCATAATTTTTGGGAGTCAAAATCCATATAAGCTGATGCGTTCAAATCTGTCAAGAAACTGGTTTTAAACAGTAAATTCGGGACTGTTGTTCTCTTTGGGTATAAATCCAAAAATTATCAAATCAGTTTCATTAGAACCACTTACGAGTCTAGTTTCTTACATTTTTTGCCTTGCATTGATTGCTCGTGTATACTAAGAGAACCATTAATTTCTTTAAAGTGCTGCAGAAAATAACCTGTTTGGATAAAATTAATTATAAATAATTATTTTGATAAGCAAATCAAGTGAAACCAATTGGGTTTGAAACTTTGGGTATATTAGTTGATATCTGCAGGGTTTTAGAATTTTTCGAACAACGTATAGTGGGTTTTTAATTTTCAAAGTTAGCAAATAGATTGAGAAAACTAATTTAAAATTCTGTTTTATCATAAAGTTACTTTTAATTAAGTTTCGATTTGAACCCATGTCTTGGGTGATTTTAGACCTTGAAGAACATGAATTTAGGTAATATTTAAGAGTAACAGCGAGTTGGGTTGAGCCGTGTTAGTGCGCTTTAGTTAAGGTTACTTAGTTCCTATTCTTTAGTATTTTTAAATTAGTATCGACGTGTAGTTTTTATACTTGGTTCAGGGCACTAGTTGGACTTTTATACTCTATTTGAGGATAACATTATTTCATTTCCAGGTGAGTAGTTTCATGCTACATATTTTTATAAATGTTCCCCTACCCTGAACTGTTGGAAAATTAAATTGTTGTTTCATGACTAAACTGTTTTGATAAATTATTATATTATTAATAGAATCAAATTATTTCTGAAACATGTGTGAGCTTGGCATACTGTAAACTATTTGTTTTGGTCTCATGTTTATAATGATGAACTACCATGTTTTACGAAACTGATGTGTATTGATTATTGGGACCATCTGTGTATTTAGTTCATTGAAATTATTCCACTGTGTGTGGTGACTCTGCCCACTAGGGAACAGATCCGGGTTGGGCCGTGATGACTCTAGTTCTCAACGATTGTAAGGAAAAGACCTAGGTTAAGCTAGGTGACCTTCAATCGGATCGTCTTTGAGAAAAGGCCCAGGTTGCCACCCTGAGGATGACTCTTAGTTCGGTATTGGATCCAACGGGGTTATTGCCTTGAGAATTATGTGGCATATTACTTGTTATTTTCATGGTACCCAGAAAATTATTAGTGTTCATGTTGTAATCTGTTTTAAGTGGAAAGTCATTTATCATGTTCTCGAGAGACATGAGTATTTTAACTGTTGAACTGTGGAACCTTCTTTTTGAAACAGATTCTCTTTACCAAACTGTATGCCAATCTAGTTTATGTGATATATATCTTATTTTGGAATTGAACCCTGTTTTCAAAACTGTATTTACTATCATGTTGCTACTCACTGAGCTATCAGCTGACTTAGTTGTTTATCATTTCCAAGTGTTAGAAGGACTTAGAGTGGACTTATGGCATAGTGGGTACTCAATTGCATGGACCTGTAAGACATTCATTAATTTTATTTTAGATTGTTATGTCTAGGTTGTGCATATTTATTTTTATTTTTATTGAGGTTCGTTTAGGATTATTTTGATATGTGGGTTGTTTATATCCCATATGTTTGGATGGTATTGATTACTGTTGGTTTTTCCGTTTCTATTTGTGGTATGTCACTGGATTGAGTTTGGTTATTTATTATTGGACTATTGTATAGTTATTTAATATGTTTATGGATTTGTGTTTAGGCTTACGTGTGCCTTGGGCTGAGTCCCTATGGGCCATGGCCGGTCGTGCCCGGATTTGGGGTGTGACAATTGCGGTATCAGAGCTATAGGCTGATCGAGTTACATATCTTGCATTTCATCATTTAGACGAGGTCCAAGTCCTTATAGTCCTTAGTAGTGTGTGGTTGTGTTAGTTTTGTTTAAATTTGTGTTGAATATTTCTTGATATTATTTTGAAAGTTAAGAGTTGGCACCCAGATATCTACACCGATTGTCTTTTCCTTGTGAGCCTTTGGATGTTTGTATTACCGTGCCTACTCCATTAGGGGAAATAGTAGTATTGGAAGATGTCTGTAGATCTTGTGAGGTAGACTTAGATGGTAGGATTTTCTCCAATGGATTTGATTTCTTTAGAGATGAATGATTTTGACGTGATTTTGGGGATGGATTGGTTGATGAAGCATCATGCTTCTATTGATTGTTTTAGAATGGGGGTAGTTTTTGCTATACTGGGACAACTTGAGTTTTTCTTTCAGGGAGATAGGAAAGGGTCTTCTATTTGTTTTATTTCTTCCCTTCAGGCTAACCGAATGTTGAGAAAAGGGTGTCATGGTTATTTAGCTTGTGTGGTGAGTATCAAACTGCAAGAATAGAAGTTAGAGGAGTTGCCTGTAGTGAGTGATTGTGTTGATGTTTTTCCAAAGGATCTACTTGGACTTCCTCTAGATCGTGTGGAAGAATTTTCTATTAACTTGGTCCCTAACACAACACTTATTTCTAAGGCACCCTATAGAATGGCACCGTTGGAGTTGAGGGAGTTACAAACTCAGTTACAGGAGTTGCTAGACAAAAGTTTTATTAGGCCTAGTGTTTCACCTTGGGGAGCACCTGTGTTGTTTGTGAAGAAGAAGGATGGGTCTATGAGATTGTGTATTGATTATAGAGAACTGAACAAAGTCACAGTGAGGAATAGGTATCCTTTGCCACGCATTGATGATCTATTTGACCAGTTGCAGGGAGCTCAAGTATTCTCTAAGATTGACTTGAGGTCAGGCTATCACCAGTTGAAGGTGAGGGATGAGGATGTTCCTAAGACTGCTTTTAGAACCTGTAATAGGCATTATGAGTTCTTGGTGATACCTATTGGTCTCACAAATGCACCCGTCGCATTCATGGATTTGATGAACAGAGTATTTAAACCCCAGCTGGATAAATTTGTGGTAGTGTTTATTGATGACATCCTAATTTATTCGAGGAGTAAGGAGGAGCATGAGCAGCATTTGAGGGTAGTACTTCAGATCCTTAGGGAGAAGTGACTGTGAGCAAAATTTAAGAAGTGTGAATTTTAGTTGAGCATTGTATCCTTTTTTGGGTCATGTGGTGAGTAAAGATGGGGTATTTGTGGATAGCATGAAGGTGGCGGCAATTGCTGATTGGCCACGGCCTACTTAGATGATAAAGGTTTGCAGCTTTCTAGGGCTTGCTGGATATTACAGACGGTTTGTGAAAGGATTATCCCGTATTGCTTTGCCACTTACCAATCTCACTAGGAAAGGGGTCAAGTTTGACTGGAATGATGATTGTGAGTATAGCTTCCAAGAGTTTAAACATAGATTGACATCAGCTCTAATCCTTGCCTTACCTGCAGATGAGGATGGTTTTGTGATTTATAGTGATACTTCATGGCAAGGTTTAGGATGTGTGGTCATGCAGCATGGGAAGGTGATTGCTTATGCGTCACGACAGTTGAAAGTACATGAGAGAAATTATCCTACGCACGATTTGGAGTTAGCAGCAGTGATTTTCGCTTTTAAGATTTGGTGACAATATTTGTATGGAGAGTCATGTGAGATTTACACTGATCATAAGAGTTTGAAGTAAATTTTCACATAGAAGGAACTAAATTTGAGGCAAGGAAGATGGCTTGAGTTGTTAAAAGATTTTGATGTGAATATTTTGTATCATCCGGGGAAGGAAATGTGGTGGCAGATGCCTTGAGTAGGAAGGTCGCAATTAGAGATGTAGCTGCTTTGTGTATTAAGAGTTGTTTTGTGGAAGACATGAGACGTTTGAGGCTTGAGGTTATTAAGCCTGGTGATAGGGCTTATTGTAGTCAATTGACAATTCAGCCGACCTTGAGAGAATAGATTCGTTTAGCTCAGGAGATTGACCCCCAGTGTGAGCATATTAAAGGAGAGATGGAAGAGGGTAAGCATGTAGACTTTGTGGTTAGTGATGATGGGTTGCTTAGATTCCGTAGCTGAATTTGTATTCCTACTGGTGGTGATTTGAGAAGGGAGATTATGACGGAGGCACATAGTTCTAGTTACAACATTCATCCTGGAAGCAGTAAGATGTATCGGGATCTTCATGAACATTTTTAGTGGAATGGTATGAAGGGAGATATTGCAGAATTTGTGGCTCAGTGTTTGATGTGTCAACAAGTTAAAGTAGAACATGTCACCATGGACTTCGTACTAGTAGTAATCACGATGCTGTTGGGGTAGTTGTTGATAGATTAACCAAGTCAGCACATTTTATTGCAGTACGAATGAACCATTCTCTAGCTCGATTTGCACAGTTATATGTGAAGGAGATTGTTTGATTGCATGGTGCACCTGTGTCAATAGTGTCAGATCGGGACCCTCGTTTTGTGTCTAAGTTTTGGGGTACGTTATAGTCAGTTATGAGTACTCGGTTAAATTTTAGTTCAGCTTATCACCCTCAGACAGATGGGCAATCGGAGAGGACTATTCAAACCCTTGAGGATACATTGAGGGCTTATGCTTTGGAGTGGAGAGGTAATTGGGATGATTATTTGCCGCTCACGGAGTTTGCGTATAATAATAGTTATCATTCTAGTTTGGGAATAGCTCCTTATGAGGCTTTGTATGGGAGGAAGTGTAGGTCTCCTTTGTGTTGGTATGAGGTTGGTGAGAGGCAAATGTTGGGACCTGATTTGGTGGAGGATGCTACACAGAAAATTATCACCATCAGAGAGAGATTATTGACTGCTCAAAGTAGACAAAAAAGTTATGCTGATCATCGTAGGAGAGATTTAGTGTTTCATGTTGGGGATATGGTATTCTTGAAAGTATCACCATGGAAAGGAGTCATCAGGTTTGGAAAGAAAGGAAAGTTGAGTCCTAGATACATTGGTCCATTTGAGGTATTGGAGAAGGTTTGTGAGGTTGCATACCGTGTTTCTTTACCCCCTAGGTTGGCTGGAGTACATAATGTGTTTCACGTGTCTATGCTGAGGAAATATATGCACAGTCCGTCGCATGTGATAGATTATGAGCCACTTCAGATTAGAGAGGATTTTTCGAATGAGGAGATGCTTGTTCAGATTTTGGATTCGAAAAAGAAAATGTTGCATACAAAGGTCATTAAATTGGTTAAGGTACTGTGGCGTAATCATCTAGTTGGAGAGGCGACTTAGGAACGCGAGGATTAGATGCACAAGAAGTACCCACATGTATTCTCATGATTTACACAGGTTAGTTTCGAGGACGAAACTTTTCTTTTAGGGGGGGGGGGGAGAATGTGAGAACCCAAATATACAAATCAAGTAAATAATTAAATAATAATAATTTCACAATCTCAAATATTTTGGTGGTGAATCCTAAAGTGCAAATTAAATATTTGGAAGGTCTTTTAATTAATTTTAAAACCTAAAATAAATTTATGGTGAAAGTCTTTAATTTAGAGGCAAGGTTTATTATAAAATAGCAAAAAAAAAAAAAAAAAAAAATAGAGAAGAGAGTGTGACTTGAACTCTAGACCACAAAATTAATAAATAAGGTTCTTACCCTCTGAGTTGCATATGACTTATACATATATTTTGTATATTTATGTATTTATTTGACCCACACATGCTTTAGGTGCATCCAACCACTAGTATAAAATAAAAACAAAACAAAACCCTAGCTCTTCTAACAATTTCCCTAGCAGCAGCAGCAGCCGTGAGAGAGAAGAGAAACAAAAGGTTGCAACTAATTATGGATGGAATTTGGTGTGTTGTGCTGTGTGTGATTATCAAAGGATAGCCCTCCTAGGTTTTCTTCTCTTCTTTCTTTGTTCTTCATCCTTATTCTATAATTATTTTATTCATTCATAGAGAGGTTGTAGGTTTATGTATTTTGTATATATATATATACACTGTTAAGAAATCTGAGGAGCTAAATTTATGTGTAAAGAATGGGTGTAATTCTTAGTTCAAAAAAATTCTGCACAGAATCGCAAATTTTAAAAATTGAAAAACCATATCAAACGGATGAATTTTGAACTGAAATTTTTACAGTAGATTAATTACAAATTGAGTTGCATATCTGATTTTTTTCATAATTTTTGGGAGTCAAAATCCATATAAACTGATGCATTCAAATCTGTCCAGAAAACTGGATTTACTCGGGATGGTGGCCTCACTTGTGAGCATGGTCCTGCGGAGGGAGACTCTGCTGTTCATCGCTGGCATCTCGGTACTTTTCAATTTCCTTGCATTTATCATACTTCTGATGACATACTGAAATCGAACATTTCATTACATTGGTTGACTGCATGTGTAGAGCACATCTGACACACCACATTCACATACTATATCTGCATGCACAGACTCTACGCAGCGTTCCTGCATCTGCATCTGATATATCTACTTTGGCTCATGTATTCAAACTGTCCCCTTCTCTTTTTTTTCAGATCCCACCACTACAGGCTGGGCCATCCAGGCCTTCCCGAGGAGCTGAGAGAGGGGGCTCGACTCGCAGCCGAGTGTAGACACCCCATTTTTGACTGTCCTCGAGACTTGGACGTCACCATTTGAACACTTGGTGATCATCCATGTTTGTGTTCGTCTTGAGTTCCCGGAGGTCTCGGCTACGCGCCTTCCCTCAGGATCTCTCGACTTGACTGTTTTGTGTTTGGTTTTGCACCAAACACTTGTGTTTCTGCTTTGAGGGGCAGGGAATGGCTTGTGGGCCATCCCCACACCTCACCGGCCATGGCTTGAGGCCACCGGCCATTGCTTTGTTGCCATCGGCCAGATGTTTGGTCGGTCAGCACTCTTTGTGGTCGGTCGACCATATATTTGACCAATTTTTCATTTTTGGCTAGCCGATCACTGTGCATCTGCTTTTGGTAGATATTTTGTGCCAGCTGTGATAGCTGGCACCCACTTTGCCCCCCCCCTCCATACACGTGTATGGAGGGATTTCACTCGTGCTTAGCTTGTTTTGTAAGCTTTGCAAGATTGATCCTCTATAAGAGGAGGGCTTCTCCTCCCTCCTCAAGGGTTACAAAAATTCCAGAGGGTCTCTGATATTAGGGTTAGGGTTGTGTATCTCTTCTATCTCTATATCTCCCACTCTTGTGTGTATAAGTGTGTGTTTGTGCTTACTTTTGTGCACAAACACCTAGTTCTACACCTTACCTTGGTTGCTGAGGAGCCAATAGGTTGTTCTTGAAGTTCTTGAATGGATTGAAGCTTGGAGAAGTAGCTGGAGTGCTGTTCTTGAAAGGGGTCTACAAGGGTAAGAATTTCACCCTTTTTACCCCATTTTTGCATAGGCTTTTAGCCATCCTTGCTTGCTGTTTTAAGCTTAGTATATAACATATAAAAGTTCTGATTTTGCTTGCTTAAAATAGTTGTTTAAGGTTGCTTTGAGCTTTGGGGTTGTTTGACCCCTCTTAGGCCTTGTTTGGCCCTCATTTTGTGCTATTTTGGTGAGCTCCAGGACCACCTTGTTTGGGCCTCCTCACCACTGAAATCCAAGATTTCAGTGGTGAGGATGGTGTCTTAAGGTCCTAAGAAGGAGAGGGCCATCCCTTCTCCTTGTTGCCTTCAAAAAGTGTCATTTTAGCCTCATGTGTGAGCACCATTTTTAAGTCCATGTTGGCCATGTCTTAAGTGTTATTTGTGCTTATTTTGCCATGATATAGCACGATTTTTACTTGGTTTAGACACACCATGCTTGCCTTGCATACTTGTCTTGTAATGCCATGAATTGCCTTAACATGTGCCTAGCATTTAGACTACCATGCTCACCTGTTTTGGCTTAGCTTTGTGAAGCTTTTGTGCATGTTTTGATGTGCCTAAGGTCTATTTTTGGTTGTTTTGGTTGACCATGGCATGCTTTGTATAGCCACCTTGCATTTTGGCTTGTTAGCCTTGGGTGTATGAGTGTTGAGCATGCATTGCTTAGCTTGTTTCAATGGTTTGGCACCACTTATAGCATCATATCAGTCCCCATGGTATGCTTGTATGCTTGCATTTGATACTCCTTTAATGCTTTAAAAGGTTGTAGTCTTGTGCTCCATGTTTGGCCTCTTTCGTATGCTTCCATGTGTAGGCCACTTAGATGCTATCTAGGTGTGTCCTTAGCTTTGTTTAGGTCTGCCTTGGGACTATTCTAAGTCCTCTTAGCCTTGTGAGGTTTGGTTGGCATGGCCATGGTTTAAGCCCCTTGGCTTGCCTTAAGTTTTGGACATCGTTGCACGCTTGCTTGTCTTGTTTACTTGGTTTGGCACCTTTTATAGCATGATTTCAGAGCTTAGTATGCATGACATTAGTCCATGTTTGTCCCCTTTTAAGTGTGCTTAAAAGTCGCTCTTTAATGCCTAAGTGTTGAACCATGTGCGCATGCATGTTTGTATGTCATTTTGCCTTCATTTCCTTGGCATTTGGCCACTGTTTTGGGCTTACTTGAGAGCTGCCCAAATTGGTATAAGTCCATTGCTTGCATGTTGTTGCATGCTCACCTTGTGTGTTGTCACGTACTTGGTCTATTGCATGTGTTGCATGCTTGAGTCACTTTGCATTTTGCATGCATTTCCTTTGTTAAGATGCTTTGCATGTCTCCATGCTAATTCCCTCACATGTTGTTGCATGCTTGCCATTAGCATTGTTGTTATATGCCTTGCATGCTTGTTTGCTTAGGTTGAGTGCCCAGTGCACATTGCTTGCTTGCATGCTCATGTTGCATATTTAGCTAACATGCTCAGGTTGCATTTGGCATGCATGCCTTGCCTCTTGATCAAGTGATAGAGGTTGGGCCTTATGTGTTTATTTGGTTTGCATTTCATTTGAAATCAAAATGCACAACTTGGCATCTTGGGCCATCACGCATTGAAATGCGCGATTGGTGGTCCGAGGGCCGAGTACCAAGCTCCTTTGAGTCATGAATATCATAAGGAGTGTGGTTGGTGCAAACATTGCTTGAAATTCATTGCCATGCCATGTTTTGCCCTCTGCTGCTGTCAAAACAGGTTTTTGCAGACAAATATGGCCGGTCGACTTCATAGAGTGCCGATCGACCAATTATGGATGGCCGAGAGATCCATAGATGGTCGATGACCATCCCACCATGGCCGGTGATGATTCCCCTTGGTCGGTGGTGTTCCACAGTGTTCATAGAGTGTTCCTTGGGACTTGTGCAATTTCCAGAGGAGCAGAGTAGGGTAAACAGAGGCAGCTTGTGCATGGCATTGAATTTCCGGGCGAAGCCAATCCGAGCATGCGTGCATCCCTCTTCCCGAGGCCTTTTACTGCTTTCCTTAGCTTAATTGATTTGTTAATTAATGAGGTGGTCTGTAAATTATTTAATTAGCTTGTAGGTTAATTAAATTGTATTATTCTTTTGGTCCCTCCGAGCGAGGGCAAATGTGTAATAAGTGTGGGTGCGTGCGTGCATGTCTTCCAACCCCCACTTCTTTCTCCCTTTTACTTACTTGCTTTTGATGGTTAGTATTAGGTCATATCTAATTTAGCATACCTTATGCTATGCATGCGTGCATCCATTCATTTGTCTTGCATGCACCGGGCTCGGCGCATCATGCTAACTGCATAGTATTTCAAATCTAACTTGAATACGTGTTATTTGTTGCATTCCACATGCCATCCTAGGATTAGCCGAGCCTATTCTAGATTGCATTTTGTATGCGATGCATTAGTCATTTTAAACATGAACTAGGATCATGCATGATTGCTAACTAGTTTCTTGTTTTGGCTTGGAGTACACTGTAAGTGTTTTTATGCTTTAGCATCTCGCATGAGTGTGAATGTTAACATGACAGCATGCTTACCATGTGGCTATATGCTTATGTGACATAATTGTCTGAATGCCTGTGGGTGAAGGTTGGATTGCTTGAGTTGGAACAACTCGTTGAAATCCGTGTTTAGCCTACTTGCAAGTAGCAAATTTCAAACCACCTTTCAAACGAGCGGATATGCAATGCTTTGTTCCAAATTAGGCGATCTAGTCTATACTTTTGTGTTGTGCACATCACATAGTAAGATTAGCTAATTAACCGGAATAAGAACGCATGTGTTTTCGAAAACTAGATATCATGATTAGTAGAGGCCGATCTTTGATCGGGCGAGCGGGGGTGCTCATAGCTGACCTTCCCCAATCGTACCCAAGTTCCCGAGCCTAGGCAACTTTGGTGATAACGGACACATGGCCTTAGGCAACGAGTCAGGGTTTCCTAAATTCCCCCAAAATAAAATATTTAGGTGGCGACTCTGTATCTGGCGAAGCAGTCCATGTTTGGCACTTCTTTCTAAAAATTTGTTTTCCAAAACGATTTGCCGGATTTGGACTCTTTGGTGATTTATCAGTCTTGCATTGCACATTGCGAGATCAGATTAAGAACCGACACAAATCAAGTCCGAGCTGTAGCATGAGGCCCCCGAGGGCGCGTCTACAGTTTCTGGCGACTCTGCTGGGGATTTAGAGAACTTGACTCGAACTCATGATATCTTGTTTTGATTACACTTATGTGTCTCTTTGCATTGCATTTACATTGGTATGCCTAGGACACCGTGTTTGTCGTCTGCTATTCCTGAACAGTTTGCCGGAGGCCCGCTTCGAGAAGCGTGCCATAAGGCTGACCGGTTACGAGCTCTGCCACGATGGGAACACAAACCCCGGTTGTCACTGGGGCACCCTTCTTGACCATTCGACCTAGTGCATATTCGGAATCCATAGTGACCATTCCAAGATAGGACAGGTTGCTACCCGATTATAGGTTGTTTGAAACCGCTGCGTGCGTAGTGAAACCCTAGCTCCTGACAAAATAGGACAGGGAAACCCTACCCAATATAGGGGTGTTTTGGCTCTACTTTGCTTGCTATGTGCTTTTAGAGTGTATCTCTACAGGAACGCACATACCAGTTTGCAAGCCTAAATATCAGGCCTGAGGGCATCAGTATCGAATTTGAGAATCAGTTATATCTGCGGGTATCAGACTCAGTTGTGGGGCAGTCATTTTTGGGGAACAATGATCAGTAGTAGAGTACAGTTATTCAGCTACGCTTGTGTCTGTTCTGATTAGGCCGAAATGCTACGTGTTTTCTCTTTCAGTTCAGAGATTCAGTACAGAATAGCCAGTATTCTCCTTTGCTGAGGCAAGGCAGATATCTGATCCGTCAGTCACCGTTCAGTTCAGCGGACTTATGACGACACAAAGTTTAGAGGAAATTGTGGTTATGGCAGCTGCATTAGACCAAGGAATCATCTTGCAGGATGAGACCAATGTTGATGTACTGCATCCGCCCAGGTCGCCTGTTGCGCACCCGATATGGACACCCCAGTTATATCAAGCTCGTGAGCCCACCACGTTTGAATTAATGGGAATGATTGGTGATCTCCAGAGGTCCGTGGCTGATCTCGCTTACGGAATGTCGGCTTCGCCACCAATTGCATCATACGCTGGGAATTTTGTACCACAGGAGCCCCCGCTACTGGGGCAAATTGTGATCGAGCTCAGCCAACCAGAGGTTGTCTTAAGCTATAGCAATGACGTGTCAACAACAATCGAGTTTCGCTCTGATATAGCAACCTAAACCCTCGATCAAGCTGAGGCTAGAGGTAAGAACAAAGTGGGAACAGATGCCGATCCCATTGAACAACTGCTGTGGGCAATCGAGGCTTTGAAAGCCGGGGGGATGAATAAGCAGCAGGTATTCGCAGTTGTGGCCAACACTGTGGGTGATGCTTTCCCCACTCCAATTGAGGAGAGTTCCCGCCAGGCAGAAAATCGGGATAGGCCCCGTCATGCTAGAACAGTTCCTTCCAATCCCAACCCTACACCGGGAAGAGATCAGAAAGCCAAGGCAGTGCCTTCCGACCCTTTCGCTAGTGCGTCTAGCAAGAACCCACAGACTTCGAAGTATCTGCCCCGAGGGCGCAGACTTTTTCACGCTCTCTACATGCCTCTGTCTAAGGCACTTCAAATCCTGGCTGAAAAGGGGCATCTTAAACCCCTCGAGCCTAAGCCTCTCCCTAGTCATCTTCCAGCAAGCCACGATGCTACTCAGTGCTGCGCGTACCATCAGCAAACCGGGCATCCCACCGACAACTGCTTCCGTCTTCGCCATGAAGTACAAGACTTGATCGACAATAAGGTCATCCTCCCACCTACCTCAGCGAAGTCTGTCACCACTGAGCTGTTGGAATTCGAGGATACTACAAGTATGTGATCAGGGGTTGGACCACCTGGGAGCGGCGCTCGGTGTATTTCAGATGTGGCGTCTGGCACGCACTGTTTTGAGCATTTGCAAATGCTGATTTTTGTAATTTCTGGCTTGGGTGTTCAGTCAGTTCTTTGGTTTTGTTTTGAGTCTGTCTCATTGTCTTGAGTCAGTCTTTTTGCTTAAGGGTCTGTCTTGTTGTACTGAGTCAGTCCCATTGTATAGAGTCGGGTGATTCCGGGGTTGTTGCCTCGAACACCATTTTGTTTTTGTAATTATCTTTTTGAGTCTGTCTCTGCTGTGGATCCAGTTGCAACCAGGAAATTTGAATGAAACAGCTGCGACTATCAAGTTTTCCGTGTTTATTACTACCATGAGCTAGTTGTGCCAAAGGATTTGAATGAAACGGCAGAGCATCTCACTTACTCTTCTGCACCCCAAACTCATTGTATTGACCTAAGTTTTTCAAAACCTTTTGAACACTACGGTGAAAACAAAGAGGAAGGAATTCCTCGGGATTTGCAAAACTTTGATCAATTGAGAGAAAGAGAGGCATGCTAAGCCTTTAATGAATGAAATCATGTTTGTTAACGTGAGTACTGAGAAGGACCCTGGCTTGATCCAGATTGGTTCCACACTATCTTCAGCGCGAGTGATTTGTCGCTTTCTTAAAAACTTTCAAAAACAAAATATTTTGCGCAGTCCTGCGAAGACCTGTGTGGAATCGCTCCTGAGATTATGCAGCTTAGGATCGCTCTCAGCCTCGAGACTTGAACCCTTGCTTTCAAACCTCGGACCACGGGTTCAGACTGTTCAACGATCAATCGCGATGTGAGGCCTGTGTGGCCAGATTTGAAGCAGCCCTCGAACAAGAGGCACCAAAGTCAGATAAAGGAGATCAGACCTCATCAGAAGAAGCTTGCAAAGCTAAATCAGAAGCGCCCCTCGAACTAGGGGCAAAAATGTCTGATGTGCTCGAAAAGCCGAAGATGGATCTTTCTATAAATCAATACAACAGCCACTCTCCTAGATACGGATGGCTTCAAAACCCTAAAACCATTTGGCATGGACTTGTTACACTTTTACCCTTTGAGAGGCTCGCTGGGCCGAAAACCCAGAAAGGCAACCCAGGCAAAAGTTAGAGCAAGAGAAAAATACAAAAAAGAAAATAAATGCAAAAGAAAAGAGAAGAGAAAAGATGAAAAAAAGAAAAAAAAAGGAATGAAAAGATACAAAAAAGAATGGAAAAGAAAAGAAAAACAAAGCTCGCAAGGTTGAAAACCCAGAAGGGCGGCCTTGGCAAAAGTTAGAGCATAAAAAAGTGAGGGTTAATACACGAGTGTACCTTACCCTAAACTACGTGAGGCTTGATTCCCCTATTTGGGATACGTAGGCAACTTCATCCTGAAGTCCAGCCCCCAACGCTTTCAAAGCGACTATGTCCATATATTGGTTTTGACCATCTTCGTCTTCTCTGTATCCGAGAGTTCGGTCATGATCATCACTAATGAGGACTGTTTACAATATGTCGCGGCGCTATTTAGACGAGGGGCAACTTTCCGTTGCCATGAGTCGCCATTCAAACCAGGGGCAACTTTCCGTTGCCATGCAGTGCCATCCAGACAAGGGGCAATTTTCCATTGCCTCCGATCCGAGATTGTGCGTCTTGAGAGTAGGTTCCGTGCTCGTTGAGCAGTGGCCCTTTGCAAAAATAGTTTTGGAGAATTTTTACTAAGGTTGACCATTTTCTCGACAGTTGTTTCATTTTCCAAAACTGGACCATTTTCTTGGACCCAAAAGGGAAAGTTTTCAGTGCTCATAGCCTGACTTGCATGACTTTCAAATCAAAAATCGAACAAGCATGTTAATCTGACTCTCATTTTGGTTAAAATTGTTTTAGTAGAAAACCAAAACAAAAAAATGGTCAAAATGATGAACTAGGGGCACAATTGAGTCAGGCTTCCTGTCTTTCCCCCATCGCCAACATACTTGCCAGAAAGGCGCTCTACTTGCCAGAAGAGGGCACAACTGAGGTTAACAACTAAAGGGCTGAAAGCTCTCAACATCCTCCAAGCAACGAGGTATTAAACCAAGTGCGAAGCACGAATTGGAATGGATCAAGGTACTCCACTTCCTCATCAAGGGCATCGACTAGACGTCACCGGAGGGAATAGCCGCGAGCTAATAATGTTGGGCATGAACCCACAACCTCTTGCTTATCCATCAACCACCCAGGGGAGGGATATAAAATGAGAGATTAAAGAATAGAGAGATGTAAGTTGAGAGAAAAGTGAGCAAAAGGGTTTTGAGAGAAAAAAAACGAGCCTGAGGGCCAAGTCATGTGAGAATCACAAATAAGAAAGTGTGGGAATAATACCCAAAGAAACTGGCTCCTCGTGATCTGAGGTCTCTCGTCTTTATAACACGTCTATGTGTTGTGTCTTTTGTTTTGTTTTCTTTATCTCAACTCTTGTTTTGAGTCGGTTCCAAGCGTGTCTCGTGGTGTTTGGGTTGTTTACCTTTTTTTTTCCGTTGTTGAGTCGTTTTCGCTGTGTTCAGTTGTAGGCTCAATACCCGGTTGAAAACCCCTTTTTCAATTTCAAAAATTAATCGTTTTGTGTGCTCAGAGTGCCGTGCCATTCTCCACATTTGTGCAAAACGTGATCTAGTTCTTTCATAAAACCGCAGGGGTTCAACCCGGGTCACTTAGAAACAGTGAACATATGGGTTCCGGATTGCATCTGAGTGTGTTTCAGCTTCAGCAGCTTCCACCTTTGCATCCCGTCTTTTCAGATTGGACTGTTTGTTCAGGATCCGCCGTGTGCAAATGAACAGAATACTGTGTTATGGGCAACGAGTTCAGAATGAACAGTGCGTTGTATGAACTATGTGTACGGGCTGTGTGCCGAGTAAACCGAGTACTGTGTTATGAACCGAGTGTTCAGAATGAGCAGTAGGTTGTTTGAGTTGTTTTGCCACTGGCCGTTTCATTATCTGGTTATTACAATACAAGTGTTTGATTTTCAGACAGGAGATCAATCTCATTTACATTAAGGTGTAATATGATGCAATGCGATACAATGTATGAAATGTATCAATGTAACACTTTTTCAGATAAAAAGTTTGTTTCATTTCATCATCTTCTCAAGTACAAAGTTTTGGAGAAAACAAAAACCTGCCTGCGGCAGTACAAGGTACTAGAGCTACCAGCAAAAAGTAAAGCAACAAAAAGAAGAAAAACAGCAAAAATCTGGATCAGTGTCGGGTGGTCTCAGGCATGAGGGTCTGTCCTCGTCCTCTTCCTGGACGAAGGTCCAGGAACATCATCATCAGCACCGGCATCTGAGCCCGAGCTATCTCCGGTCTCCTCCTCGAACGACTCTGCCTCCGTTTCTGCCTCGGCCTCGGACTCATCATCATCGGGACTTGGTGCCCGTGAGCTACTCCCAACATGAGTGTGCCCCGCTTTGGTGCGGGGATATACTCTGCCATCTCGAGCAGGAACAGAAGGTCCAGCTGGAGCACCTCCTACAGCTGGGATCTAGAATGGGGCTTGAAAGGAACAAATGGCAAACGCATCAGTATGCTATGAAAAGCAGAATATGAATATTATGAGCAGTGTATGAGTACAGATTACAGTGTATGAATACAGAATGCAGTGACTGAGTGCAGTGTATGAATACAGAATGCAGTGACTGAATGCAGTGTATGAATGCCGTGAGTAATGCTGTGAAACAGCCTGTGGGCTACAGTGTATTAGATGCCGCGAGGGCCGTGTATCGAGTGTTGTGTTGACAGTGCGATGCATCAGATTATGTGAAACAGTTTATGTATGGTTTGAGACTGTGGCCAGAAGAACATACTGGAATACTGTAAATGGCCAGTAGGTCGAGGCTCCGCTGGAGCATCCCCATCACAGAGGCGGTCAGCTCCAGGGACTGACGAGTGTACTCGGAGGAAGCCTGCAAAAGTGTTAGAAGCATCAGTATTCTGTGAAATATCAAATGAAATGGAATGACAATGCAAGATGCAAAATGCAATAGTACATACCGGGGGCAAGTCGTAGAACCCGACTAACTCGTGATCAGCCGGAGGGGGAGCGATGGGGATCTGATAGGTCTCCCCACCCTGCCCTCGGCATGTCATCATCGTGGGCAGTGCTGGCCAACTAGTCCCCCGTCCTCTCCGAGCCCCACTCCTGCCACGAACCCGAGCCACCCTCGGTGCTCCCGCCCTAGCTGCCGGCGCCGCAGGCCTCTCGCTCTCAGCTCGACAGCCACTGCTCAGAGGCCGCATGATGTAGGTCCGAACGTACTCTGAATAGTCGCCCTCGCCCCTGAAGCCCTCCGCATCCCAGCCGATCGTGTAATCGGCCATGTCCTCGGGGGTGTGCATCTCGGTATGCCTCATGTGAGTAGGAGGCGGACCCGGCACTATCTGCTCTAGTAAACCCAGGGTTTGGCGCAGGAAGCGCTCACCCAGGTACCAAGCCCGACAGACCGGGCCCTACAGCAAGGTCCTGAACCGGGCGGTCTCCTCAGCACTGGCGAACCGATCTCTCACCACGGCTGACAATGGAGCCCAAGGCTGCCACATGATCTGTAAATGAGATATGCAGTCAGTTATCTACTGTTATTGAAAATACAGTGCAAAGCAAAGCTTGAAATAAACTCTAAAGTTGAAAATACCTCTGCGGCGGTGATGGTATCGAAATAGCAACGGAAGAATATGAACGTCTCTCGGGGTCTCCGCACGTATCTCACATCGAAGCGTCGGGAGAATGGAACGCCGAGGGGAGTCTCCTCGTCGGGCACTGGTGCAAGCCTCGGGAAGTAGGCGTAGACCCACAACTGCAGAGCAAATATCAGTATGCTTATCAGATAAAGCAGAATGTAGAATGAAGCAGAAATCGCAAAACCATGTATCGTGCAGTGTATTGTGCAGAATGTACAGTGTGTGCAGTGTACAGTCAGTGTAAAGCAGATTATATATGTACCGTGTGTGCAATATACAGTCAGCATAAAGCAGACCGGAGTGTGTGCAGTGTACAGAGTACAGATAATGTAGAGCAGAAATGTAAAGAACAGGAAGAAAACGTGCCTCCTAAGCCCGCCAGTAGCCTCCGAGCAACTGCCCGCTGCAACGGGAGGATGAGCTCATGTATCCATAGAGCGTGGCCAGGGCTGCCCCACCCCAGTCGTAGCACAGGATCCGTGTGACGTCCACTAAAGCGCTCAGCAAACAGAGAGGCACAGTATTCTCCTGGTTGGTGAAGATGGTCGTCCCCAGTAAGAACATGAGGAAGCCGCGTGCATACCGCTCCACCTCCTCCTGAGCCATCGGCGTCTCCTCTGCTAAAGTTGGCTGAATCCGGAAGTGGTCCTCAAACCACGAGTATCTGACGAAGCCTGGACAAGCGAGAGGCGGCTGAGTGCCGAGCAAATATATTTGGGCGGCCTCCCACTCATCCATGTCTGTGTCAAAAGGGATTGGATCACCCCCTAGCCCGATGCCGGTGAGCATCGAGAAGTCATAGGGAGTCATCGTCATGTCTCCCGTAGCAGAGAAGTGAAAGGAGTCGGTGGTGTCCCACCACCTCTCCACTAGAGCGGTGAGAAGAGGCCTGCTCGCGGTAAGGCATGAAAGTCCCCTGTAGAAGGCGCCGAAGCTGGCCTGGTCGACAATGTGACGGACTGCGTCCGGAAGCTCCATGTCCCACTCTCGGGCGGCAACATTCCCATACCCCCGGAAGGCATGGGAATCCCCCTGTATTGAAAAGCAAACAGTTGCGAAGCAATATTCAATATACAGTTTTGAAAAGCATTGAGAATTGGCAACAATACAGCATGTGTGCACGTGTTCAGATTCAAACAGATATCGGGTGTCGGTGTGCTCGCAGTAAACTACGGCATATGATGTGTCAGTGTGTTTGAGTGGTTCAGTACAAATATGGCGTGTGTGCACGTGTTCAAATTCAAACAGATATTGGGTGCCGGTGTGCTCGCAGTGAACTACAGTGTATGATGTGTCAGGGTGTTTGAGTGGTTCAGGGCAAATACAGTGCGTGTGTGCATGTTCCAATTCAAACAGATACCGAATGCAGGTGTGTTCACAGCCAACTACAGCATATAGTATATCGGTGTATCTAGATCAAACAATTAAAGGCAGAATCGACTATGGCAGTTAGATATTCTACTTTGCAGAAAATGAAATGGGGAAGAGTATACCTCGGAAGCACCGTATGACAGATGCGACTCCGGCTCGCACAGAAGTATCTCTGATGGCACCCTTCTGTCAAAACTCCTGAACTGGCGCAGTCCGTCAGGAGGCAGGCCATGGATCGCCGGCCTGTAGGTCACCGGGTCGAATGGTCGGATGCTGAGAGGCAAGAGCTCAGCCTCAGGGTCCATCCCCCACTCCATAGGAGTCCCGCCTCGTGGAATATCATCCGTCATGCCGAGAAGGGTGTGAAAATGGCCGGAAGAGTGAAAACGGGGCGAGAATATGAAAAGTCAATCGAAAAGTCAACCCCGGGAGGGTGAAAAATGACCGAAAAAGTCGGGGTGCGGAGAAGGCACGGAAATCGAGGTGAACTCGAGGGAAACAAGCCCCGAGTGGTGGAAATCGAAAAAGAGACACCGAAACAAAGTTTTGTTCGGTTCAAAATGTTGGAAACGCGAAAGAGTTCGCGAATCGAACGTCGAAACGGGCTCTAAAACCGAGGAAAACGGAGGAATGAAGGAAGAAGAATGACCTAGGGGGAGAGGCAAGGTATTTTCGAGTTTGTAGGAAGTGAAGAAATAGGGCTTCAAGCCCTATATTTAAAGACCCACGGCCGAAAGGACCAAACTGCCCCGATTCAAGCATATTTGGCCGATCGGCCACATTTTAGCCGATCGGCCAAATATATGGCCGATGGACTTTTTTGGTAGCCGATGGATGGCCGGTGACCTCCCCCGATGGCCGGTGAGACTCCTACACCCTTTTTTGGGTCTTTGATGTGGTTTGGGGCCTCTATTGCTCAACACAATGCAAGAGAGTGCATTTTTGAAGCTCAGACGGACTCCGTTTTGACCTCGGACCGTGTTTTCTGTGCGCAGCACTCGAATGCGTGCAAGGGTGTATCCTTTTCGTATCCTTTTCGTATCTTGCAAACATTCGGAAACTACTTCAAATGCATTGCATCATTATGTATACATACACGCATTGTCATGCGCACGCCGACTTGCATTGTTATGTACCTCCCCTCGGTCTGGCGAGACCTTAAATACGCTCGGTCTGGCAAGACCTTAAATACGCTCAGTCTAGGAGACCTTAAATCCTCCGAAGGTGCAAGTCCTTTGGTGTTTGTCGTGCCCGAACGACTCTTGGCGAATTTTATCTTAGGTTGCATTGTCATGCATCCCTCACTCGCACTGTTATGCACACACCTTGTGCATTGTAGCGCATATCATGCTCGCATTATTATGCATCTTCTTTAGGTCGCATCGTCATGCGCACCTTACATGCATCGTCATGCATCTTCCTTACCATGCGTTGTCGTGCATTTAAGATCATGCGCATTGTCATGCGTCTCAAAGACGTGCGTCGCCACGCACTCGTTTTATTTGCATTATCATGCACATTTCATGCATTTCAAAAAAAAAAATGAAAAAAAAGGGAGCATGCATCGTCATGCACTTTTCATGCGTTTTTAAAAAAAAAAAAAAAAACAAACAACATGCATATGTCATGCATTTCATTGTAAATAGTGCATATGTCATGCATTACACTGTATATAGTGCATATGTCAAGCATTTCACTGTAAATATTACATTCCATTGCATATTGTATATATTGCATTGTAGCTTGCATGCATTCATTGCATCACCTCCATCCACGGCTTGCGCCTTTCCTTGTTGAGCTTGGTTTGGTATGTGCCCATATTTTTCACGTCGAAGCACAGTTATGATATTATGTGTACGCGCCTATTCCACTGCTGGTATTGTGGTTTGAGGGTGACGGCACCGTTTCTGTGTTAGACGCGGTTTGTATGTGTCCATGCCTTTCCTAGGCAAGATACGGTTTGGCCGTAGGCCTTTTCCGCTGCATCCGTTGCATTCTCCCTAGCAGGTTGCATTGTACATAGCATTCATTGTATATAATGCATTGTACATAATATTACATTCCATTGCATATTGTATATATTGCATTGTAGCTTGCATGCATTCATTACATGACCTCCATCCACAGCTTGCGCCTTTCCTCGTTGAGCTTACTTTGGTATGTGCCCATATTTTTCACGTCGAAGCACAGTTATGATATTATGTGTACGCGCCTATTCCACTACTGGTATTGTGGTTTGAGGGTGACGGTACCGTTTCTATGTTAGACGCGGTTTGTATGTGTCCATGCCTTTCCTAGGCAAGACACGGTTTGGCTGCAGGCATTATCCACTGCATCCATTGCATTTTAGCTTGTAAATATTGCATTGTGCATAGCTTGCATTGTCATGCATCTTTCCTTACATGCATTGTAGTGCATTCTTCCTTACTTTGCATATGTCATGCATTCATTATAAATAGTGCATATTTCATGCATTCATTGTATATAGCTTGCATTGCCATGCATGCAGTGTATTGTACATAGTTTAGTATTGCATGCATTCACTGCATCATCCATTTATGGCTTACACCTTTCCATGTTGAGCTTGGTCTGGTATGTGCCCATACTTTCCGCGTTGAAGCGCAGTTATGATATTATGTGTACGCACCTAGTGTTGTGGGTGACGGCGCCGTTTCTGTGTTAAACGTGGCTTGTTTGTGTCCATGCCTTTCCTAGGCAAGATATGTTTTGGCAGCGCACCATATCCATTGTATATATTACATTGTAGTGTAATTTGTTGCGTCCAGCATTTAGGATCATGGTCTTTCCCGAGCGGGTCATTCCCCATTTATATCACTCCACCCAATTACTTGTATCTTGTGTCCGTCTACACAACTCATAGTTCTACATGTGTACGCACCTATTCCACTGCTGGTATTGTGGTTTGAGGGTGTCGGCACCTTTTCTATGGTAAACGAACTTTGCACCTCCATCATCTTTATGATATTTGTGTGGTTTTGAACTGCTCATGATTTGATTATGTTTCAAATGCATTGCATATCATTTGCATTGTTTATACATAGTTTTGTATGTATTGCATTATCATTTTGCATCCATTCTGCATTGTTATGCGTTGTCACACGAGTTGCATTGTCATGCACTCCTTCATTAGCATTGTCACGCAGTCTTAACTTGCATTGTCATGCATGTTGCTAACGATATTGTACTTGTTAAGTTTCTCTCTTTTACAGGCACGATATTGTATGTACGGTTCATTTGAAGCTGGCACGACCAGATGAACCGCACAGGTATTGTATTCTCCGCGTGAAACATAGCGAGAATTACATAATTCTCATCCTTTCTGCATTGTAATGTAGTTGGATTTATGTTAGATTGCTTAAACTGTCGCATGTTATGCTTCGTTATAGCTTTCTTTGCATGATCATAAGTTATGCTCGGCTTTGTGCATTGTCAGTTGCATTTTGCCCCCGCCTTCGGGCGCATATCTTTATTGTTTTGCATGCTTTGTCTAAGTCTTCGGCCTTGTCAAAAATGTGTCGTCTCTGGGCTTTGACACTCACTCCCGTCATTGTTATGACTTTCGAGTTCTGTCAAAGAGGGGCAACTGTAGACACCCCATTTTTTACCGTCCTCAAGACTTGGACGTCACCGTTTGAACACTCGGTGATCATCCATGTTTGTGTTCATCTTGAGTTCCAAGAGGTCTCGGCTACGCGCCTTGCCTCAGGATCTCTCGACTCGACTGTTTTGTGCTTGGTTTTGCACCAAACACTTTTGTTTCTGCTTTGAGGGGCAGGGAATGGCTTGTGGGCCATCCCCACACCTCACCGGCCATGGCTTGAGGCCACCGACCATTGCTTTGTTGCCATCGGCCAGATGTTTGTCCGGTCGGCACTCTTTGTGGTCGGTCGACCATATATTTGACCAATTTTTCATTTTTGGCTGGCCGATCACTGTTCATCTGCTTTTGGCAGATATTTTGTGCCAGCTGTGATAGCTGGCACCCACTTTGCCCCCCCTCCATACACGTGTATGGAGGGATTTCACTCTTGCTTAGCTTGTTTTGTAAGCTTTGCAAGAGTGATCCTCTATAAGACGAGGGCTTCTCCTCCCTCCTCAAGGGTTATAAAAATTCCAGAGGGTCTCTGATATTAGGGTTAGGGTTGTGTATCTCTTCTATCTCTATATCCCCCTCTCTGTGTGTATAAGTGTGTGTTTGTCCTTACTTTTGTGCACAAACACCTAGTTCTACACCCTACCTTGGCTGCTGAGGAGCCAATAGGTTGTTCTTGAAGTTCTTGAGTGGATTCAAGCTTGGAGAAGCAGCTGGAGTGCTGTTCTTGAAAGGGGTCTACAAGGGTAAGAATTTCACCCTTTTTACCCCATTTTTGCATAGACTTTTAGCCATCCTTGCTTGCTGTTTTAAGCTTAGTATATAACATATAAAATTTCTAATTTTGCTTGCTTAAAATAGTTGTTTAAGGTTGCTTTGAGCTTTGGGGTTGTTTGATCCCTCTTAGGCCTTGTTTGGCCCTCATTTTGTGCTATTTTGGTGAGCTCCAGGACCACCTTGTTTGGGCCTCCTCACCACTGAAATCTTGAGGGATTACAGTGGTGTGGATGGTGTCTTAAGGTCCTAAGAAGGAGAGGGCCATCCCTTCTCCTTGTTGCCTTCAAAAAGTGTCATTTAGCCTCATGTGTGAGCACCATTTTTAAGTCCATGTTGGCCATGTCTTAAGTGTTATTTGTGCTTATTTTCCCATGATATAGCACTGTTTTTACTTGGTTTAGACACACTATGCTTGCCTTGCATACTTGTCTTGTAATGCCATGAATTGCCTTAACATGTGCCTAGCATTTAGACTACCATGCTCACTTGTTTTGGCTTAGCTTTGTGAAGCTTTTGTGCATGTTTTGATGTGCCTAAGGTCTATTTTTGGTTGTTTTGGTTGACCATGGCATGCTCTGTATAGCCACCTTGCATTTTGGCTTGTTAGCCTTGGGTGTATGAGTGTTGAGCATGCATTGCTTAGCTTGTTTCAGTGGTTTGGCACCACTTATAGCATCATTTCAGTCCCCATGGTATGCTTGTATGCTTGCATTTGATGCTCCTTTAATGCTTTAAAAGGTTGTAGTCTTGTGCTCCATGTTTGGCCTCTTTTGTATGCTTCCATGTGTAGGCCACTTAGATGCAATCTAGGTGTGTCCTTAGCTTTGTTTAGGTCTGCCTTGGGACTATTCTAAGTCCTCTTAGCCTTGTGAGGTTTGGTTGGCATGGCCATGGTTTAAGCCCCTTGGCTTGCCTTAAGTTTTGGACATCGTTGCACGCTTGCTTGTCTTGTTTACTTGGTTTGGCACCTTTTATAGCATGATTTCAGAGCTTAGTATGCATGACATTAGTCCATGTTTGTCCCCTTTTAAGTGTGCTTAAAAGTCGCTCTTTAATGCCTAAGTGTTGAACCATGTGCGCATGCATGTTTGTATGTCATTTTGCCTTCATTTCCTTGGCATTTGGCCACTGTTTTGGGCTTACTTGAGAGCTGCCCAAATTGGTATAAGTCCATTGCTTGCATGTTGTTGCATGCTCACCTTGTGTGTTGTCACGTACTTGGTCTATTGCATGTGTTGCATGCTTGAGTCACTTTGCATTTTGCATGCATTTCCTTTGTTAAGATGCTTTGCATGTCTCCATGCTAATTCCCTCACATGTTGTTGCATGCTTGCCATTAGCATTGTTGTTATATGCCTTGCATGCTTGTTTGCTTAGGTTGAGTGCCCAGTGCACATTCCTTGCTTGCATGCTCATGTTGCATACTTAGCTAACATGCTCAGGTTGCATTTGGCATGCATGCCTTGCCTCTTGATCAAGTGATAGAGGTTGGGCCTTATGTGTTTATTTGGTTTGCATTTCATTTGAAATCAAAATGCGCAACTTGGCATCTTGGGCCATCACGCATTGAAATGCGTGATTGGTGGTCCGAGGGTCGAGTACCAAGCTCCTTTGAGTCATGAATATGATAAGGAGTGTGGTTGGTGCAAACATTGCTTGAAATGCATTGCCATGCCATGTTTTTCCCTCTGCTGCTGTCAAAACAGGTTTCTGCAGACAAATATGGCCGGTCAACTTCATAGAGTGCCGATCGACCAATTATGGATGGCCGAGAGATCCATAGATGGTCGATGACCATCCCACCATGGCCGGTGATGATTCCCCTTGGTCGGTGGTGTTCCACAATGTTCATAGAGTGTTCCTTGGGACTTGTGCAATTTCCAGAGGAGCAGAGTAGGGTAAACAGAGGCAGCTTGTGCATGGCATTGGATTTCCGGGCGAAGTCAATCCGAGCATGCGTGCATCCCTCTTCCCAAGGCCTTTTACGTCTTTCCTTAGCTTAATTGATTTGTTAATTAATTAGGTGGTCTGTAAATTATTTAATTAGCTTGTAGGTCAATTAAATTGTATTATTCTTTTGGTCCCTCCGAGCGAGGGCAAATGTGTAATAAGTGTGGGTGCGTGCGTGCATGTCTTCCAACCCCCACTTCTTTTTCCCTTTTCTTCTGCTTTTGATGGTTAGTATTAGGTCATATCTAATTTAGCATACCTTATGCTATGCATGCATGCATCCATTCATTTGTCTTGCATGCACCGGGCTCGGCGCATCATGCTAACTGCATAGTATTTCAAAACTAACTTGAATACGTGTTATTTGTTGCATTCCACATGCCATCCTAGGATTAGCCGAACCTATTCTAGATTGCATTTTGTATGCGATGCATTGGTCATTTTAAACATGAACTAGGATCATGCATGATTGCTAACTAGTTTCTTATTTTGGCTTGTAGTACACTGTAAGTGTTTTTATGCTTTAGCATCTCGCATGAGTGTGAATGTTAACATGACAGCATGCTTACCATGTGGCTATATGCTTATGTGACATAATTGTCTGAATGTCTGTGGGTGAAGGTTGGATTGCTTGAGTTAGAACAACTCGTTGAAATCCGTGTTTTAGCCTACTTGCGAGTAGCAAATTTCAAACCACCTTTCAAACGAGCGGATATGTAATGCTTTGTTCCAAATTAGGTGATCTAGTCTATACTTTTGTGTTGTGCGCATCACATAGTAAGATTAGCTAATTAACCGGAATAAGAACGCATGTGCTTTTGAAAACTAGATATCATGATTAGTAGAGGCCGATCTTTGATCGGGCGAGCGGGAGTGCTCATAGCTGACCTTCCCCAATCGTACCCAAGTTCCCAAGCCGAGGCAACTTTGGTGATGACGGACACGTGGCCTTAGGCAACGAGTCAGGGTTTCCTAAATTCCCCCAAAATAAAATATTTAGGTGGCGACTCTGTATCTGGCAAAGCAGTCCATGTTTGGCACTTCTTTCTAAAAATCTGTTTTCCAAAACGATTTGCCAGATTTGGACTCTTTGGTGATTTATCAGTCTTGCATTGCACATTGCAAGATCAGATTAAGAACCAACACAAATCGAGTCTGAGCTGTAGCATGAGGCCCCCGAGGTCGCGTCCACACTGAGGCAGACGTAGAGCGCCTATCAGAGATGATGAGGAGTCCAGTGAGGAGGAGGAGTCTGCGCATCCTCAGTCAGAGACATCTGCAGGCAGAGAGGGTGACTCTGGTTCTGGTTCCGAGGATGGTGGCACCGATTCAGACGAAGACGCTGACGATGGTGGCGCAGAGGCTGCTCAGCCGAAAAGGACGAAGTGGGCCTCTCGGTCTTGAGCTTTGATGGCAAATGTTCCTGCTTTATTTTCCTGCTTTATTTTCCTTTTTACTAGTAGTCGTAGCACATCAGCTTAGGCAGTTTTATTTTCTTTAAAACGTGTACCCTTTGTAAAATGTTGTAAAAAAAAAGCTATGATGGAATGAAACAGCTTTTGTTGAAAAAGTGTTGTATTTTGTATTCTTAGCATCGCATCGCATTATTTTGCACAAAAATGAGATTGAATAGAAATTGAATATTGTGTATTGCCAAGTCAGGTAGTGAACCGACGCAACAAACTAAACAACTTAACTTACTAAGAAACAACAAAACCTTAGCAAGTTTACAACTCGATAAGCAAATCGCGACAATGTTGATAAACAAAGAGTAACCACTCAAAGTACAAAACTCAACAACTCGATAAACAAACTCGACAACTCGATAAGCAAAACTTAACGACAACTCGATAAGCAAATGCATTTCTGACAAATCGGGCGACGGAATGCATCCGAAACAAAGGTAAACTCAAACCTTCAACACTTCCAGCACATGGAAAGGCTAGGAGCTCTCCTCTAGAGACTAGGAAAAGGCCAAAAACCAGCTTCTCTCCCTGGCCGATCACCAAGTGTGGCTGGCCGACCAGCTTTTTGTCCTGGAGACCAGTTGTGTGGTCGATCGACCAGAAAAACTTGATGGGCGACCAGAAAAAGTGGTCGGCTGACCAATTGGCCCGGCGACCTCCAAATTTTTGACACGTGTCCTCCCAACAGTGCCTTATCCTCTATAAAAGTTCCAGCTTCGTGGCACTCTCATTCTATCTCAGTTTTACATCAAAATGGAGGCGTTTCTCATCCAAAATCTCATAGCTTGGATTGCCAATTTGGACCGCTCGAAAAAGTTGAACTTCCGGGCTTCGGCATAAATGCACTATTCACTCTGAGTCACACTCTGCTCCACTTTTCGTTTCTCCATGCCGCGGCAAGGTTTTGGAATCCGGTAACTCATGTCTTTAGCTTTGGCGGGCAAAAGGTGTGTCCTACCTTCGAAGTTTTCCAAGCTTTGATGGAGTCCGAGCGCAACGACGAAATCTTGCCGCAGCTCCACTTCGGCCACGTCCAACCCTTAGGACGAATGTATGGGCTCACTATGCACGACGCTCGGTCTTTGATCCATGATGGAGAGTTGGACATCCTCAGCTTGATTCATCATTTTTTTTATGCCGGTGACCGCGACAACCATCATTGGCAGGGCTTTCGGCGACATGCGCTTTGCCTGTGCATGCTGTCCCATTTCTTACTTGCCTCAGGCTCCGGGGGATCTAGTGTCCGGTTGATCGAGGTTTCCCAGGGCTTAAATGAGGGCAAGAGTTGTATTGCCATGACACTGGCTCAGACATTGATGGGCTTGGATGCCTTTCATCGCCAAGAGACGGCCAGATTTGCAGGGAGTCCACTACTGCTGTAGGTAATGTTTCCCACCCTGTCTCACATATATTTTGCTCACATCACTCGGCCTTCAGGCTCGATTTTTCTCCCAAAACCTTTTTCTCAGTTTTCTCTCATCGTACACTCTCTATTCTTTAATCTCTCATTTTTCATCCCTCCCCAGGTGTGGTTAATGGATAAGTTGCAGGTTATGGACCCATGCCCAGCATACTCAGCCCGCGGCTATTTCTTCCAACAACGTCTGGTCGATGCCCTTGACGAGGGATGGTGGTTCAACTGGATGTGCAGTTTGTCCGCAGACCGTATTGCTTGGCGTTGTCCTTGGCTCAATCTACCGGCAATGAGCTACAGCATGTCAGACCGGGATTCAATTGATTGGCCTGACACACTGCGTGTTCTACTTTCCTTTCCGGTTCCAGCGCCAGTTCGGCCATGATTAGGTTTGCCCGGCAGAGGGGATAGAGTACCCAGTTACATTTCTGGTCCGAGGCGCACAGCTAGCTCGGTATGCCACGGCATGGAGGACGAGCGAGCTCCTAGCCCCTGCTCCCACTTTCAACTACACCCTTTCTGATGAGTGCATAGATTGGCTCAATGAAGAAGCACAGATTGGGCCCAGCTTGGCATCAGAGGCTTCAACCAGCTCTGGGAGGGGACACGGGAACACCTGACTATGCCCCAGATTTATTTGCTTTAATCAGAACTTTCAAGTTTTCTTTATGAATGTAATAAAAAGCAACTTCAATTTTGCATTCAAGAGCAAGAGAACTCTGTACTGAAATCAATGTAATTGAAGGTTGTGGGTACTGAAAATTTCCCGCTTTGGTCCAAAAATGGTCTAAGTTGTAAAAAGATTAATTTGAGCAAAATCAACTTTTATTAAAACTTTTCAAAACCATTTTCGATATGGGTCAGAACTGGACACGCCTGAGATCTGTCACTAAGATGCACAACCCCGGATCTCAGCAACTCGAAAGTTGCCCCTAGTCTGAATAGCACTGCACTGGAGATCACGATCGAGGCTCTTGAATGCTGGATAGACAAAGATGACTGAGGTGATCAAATGGACAAAGTTGATCGGGGAAATGTTTATGGCTGGACTTCAGGATGAAGTTGCCTACGTATCCTAAAGGTGGGAATCAAGCCTTACGTAGTTCGGCTCAGGTTCACTCGTGTATTAACGCTCACCTTTTACGCTCTAACTTTTGCCAAGGCTGCCCTTTGCGGGTTTTCAACCTTGCGAGCTCAAATTTTTTCTTTAATTTCCATTTTTTTTTTTTGTGCTCTAACTTTTGCCTAGGTCGCTCTTTCGGGTTTTCGCCCTAGCGAGCCTCTCAAGGGTAATATTTCTTCAACTTGTCCATATTGATCAGCTGTAACTCTAGGCCATCTAGGTCCATCAGAACAACAGCTCCACCCGACCAGATAGACTTAATGATGTAAGGACCAGTCCAATTAGGTCTGAACTTGCCCCTAGGGTCGTAGATGGGAGCTCGATTGTTTTTTAGCACCAAATCTCCTTCCTTCAAATTTCTGGACTTAACCTTCTTGTTAAAGGCCCTGGCAATTCTACGCTGATAACCCTGAACATGGTACAGTGATTTCAGTCTTCTTTTATCAAAGAGCATGAGTTCTTCGAATCTGCTCTACTGCCAATTGTAGACGTCCCCGAACGCATCCCAGGGAAAGGGAGTGCGAGTCCCCCCCCCCCCGGGTTCTGGTTCGATATTGGGTCACTACAGTTCGAAGGACTCAAATGTCACGGTTCTTAATCTTGAACCAAAGAGTCCAAATCCAGCAAATCGTTTTGAAAACAGATTTTTTGAAAGAAGTGCCAAACATGGACTGCTTTGCCAGATACAGAGTCGCCACCTAAATGTTTTTTAAATGGGAAATTTAGGAAACCCTGACTCGGTGCCAAAGGCCACGTGTCCGTCATCACCAAAGTTGCCTCGGCTCGGGAACTTGGGTACGATTGGGGAAGGTCACTTCGTGAGCACCCCCGCTCGCCCGGTCAAAGACCGGCCTCTACTAACCATGATATCTTATTTTGAAAACATTATGAGTTCTTATTCCGGTTATTAGCCTAGGTTACTATGTGATGCGCACAGCATACAAGTATAGACCGAATCGCCTGAATTGGAACAAAACATTCCATGTTTGTTTGTTTGAAAAATGGTTTGATGGTTCTACCCGCAGGTAGGCTAAGACGTGGATTTGCCACCCTCGGGTGGGCTTTAGAAAACATGATTTTGCCACTATCTAGTGGGCTTAAAACAAACATTTGATGAATTATCCCAATTCAAATAACCCAACCTCCAACCACAGGCATTCAAGGCATGTATATCACATAAGCACGTAGCCTCATGGTAAGCATGCTATTCATGGCAGCACTCACACACATGCAAGGATGCTAAAGCATAAAACTCACCGAGTACTCCAAGCCAAAACAGAAGCTCGTTAGAAATCGTGCGTGATCCTAAGTATACAGAAATGCCCAATGCAACACATGCAAAAATGCAAACTATAACAGGCTCGGCTATTCTAAACATGGCATATGGAATGCTACAGCTAATCATGTATTCAACTTGGAATTGAAGTACAATGCAGTTAGTATGATGCGCCGAGCCCGGTGCATGCAAAACAGATGAGTGATGCAAACATGCTATCATACTGTATGCTAATTGAAATATGCCCTAATCTAACCATCGTAAGCAGGTAAATAAAAGGGAAGAAAGACGTGGGGTTGGAAGACATACATCACACTCACCCACACTTATTACAACTATGCCCTCGCGCAGAGGGTCCAAATAAATAATACAGTCCGAATAATACAGTCCGAATAATATACAAATTCCTAATTAATTAACAAACTAACTAAGAAAAACTGTAAACTGGCATGCAAGCCAGGGACTGCCTTGACTCCGCTCCGGATAATGAAATGATGCACATTTGGGATGCTTTGCGCGGAAATCCATTGGGATGTCCCAATTAGCCTCTGTTTGCAATGTTTCTCGAAATGCGTGCCAGACTCTGAAAAGTTGCTGATTCTTCATTTTGCTGCAACAGAGAGCAGGAAAGGGGCATAGCAATGTATTTCACAAATATATGCATGCCTCGATCCTCGTGCCACCAATCACGCATATCGATGCATGATGGCTGAGGATTCGAATTGCACAACTCAATATAGGATGAATGCATATGAATGCTACAACAGAACCTAACTCCATCATGGATAATCCGGAGTGTCAGTGACTTGGGAATTGAGACCCGTTCCGTCGCTCGGAGTACGAAACGTGCCTCGTTTCCCGTGCCCGGACTAACTCCTATCCCAAACACGATGTGATATGCATGATATGCATGAAATGTGGCTAATATGCAACCCTAACATACACAATGTCATGGAATGGCATACATGCTATACGAGGTAATACACATCCGGGCATACACAATGCTATGGATGAAATGGGAAATGCAATAATGGGCTTATACCAACATGAGAGAGCCTCAGCCACACTCACATAGGAGGCCATCAGATGAAAACAAGACATCTTGAAATGCGTGCCCGCGAGCGCGCAAACCGAGAACGGACCCTCAGGCACCGAAATGCCACTCTAATGAGACATGGCAAAGACATGGAATATGATATGCAAACATGCAAAAATCAGTGGCGAGATGAGGGTCAAAACAGCCCCGAAATGAGGCGAAGTAATACCCGATGCATGAAATGATCCCGAAATGCAAAACTAGGCACCCGAAATGACTTGTAGCTATACAATACAGGCATAATTGATACATGACATGAAAAATAAGAAGCAAGGCAGCCCCAAAACTTACATTTTTACAGTACAAAACATGGCCAAACAGCAATCACAAGTAGAGCAAAAATGGCATACAAAAATGGCTCCGCAAGGGAGGCTATGAAGCAAGTGGTGGATGCAAAGCCCAAATGGAAAAAGACCCTTCTACAACACTGAATAGGGGCTAACAATATGAACATTTACAGTAGATGACAAACCTCAAATCAGTATGCAAACATGCTCAAAATGAAATGCAAGATTAAGGCCAACAAGAGGCTATAACATGAGGTATGCAAAGCATTCACCAAACAACCAAAGACCCTTAATGAGATATGCCAAGAAGGTCAAAATATGGCCATTTTCAGTTCTGATCAAGGCCGAAAACAGAGGCTAGATAAGCCTAAAAGAGCATGCAAAAATGGGGGCCAAAGAGGGGTATAATGGTAAGTACAACATGGAGGCCCCCCACAGTGTTGAGCCCTTCTAAAATGTTGTAGAGGGGCTCAAAATAAGCCAACTCACAGTTTATATCATGCTCAGAAACAGATCACACATAGGATAGAAATACCATGCAAAATAATGGCATACAAAGAGGTATTGAAGTAAGTACCAAATGGGGGGCTCAAACAGGGTTGAGCCCTTAAACAAACATGAAGAATGGCTCAAAATAATGACCCTTTCAGTTAGGGTTGGAGCCCAAAACAGTAGGAAAATAGGGTAGAAGAATGGTGCAAAAAAGTGCTACAAAAGAGGGAGATTGACACTTACCCTTGAAGACCACTTCTTTTCTACCTCTTGGCTCAAGAAATGTTGCTTCCTAGCTGCTGGAAAGTCCTCCAAACTGCTGGAAATGGAGTGGTGGTGGTGGTGCTTGGTGGTAGTGAAGAAATGGAGCCAAAACTTGAGAAAATGAGAGAGAAATGGAGAGATATGTATCTATATGCTCAAACCAAGCTTTCTAACCCTTGAGGGAGAGCTAAAGCTGCTGTGTGTATGCAAGGATGGAAGAGAAATGGAGGGAAAGTGTGTAAGGTTATGGGATTAAGTTCCCTCTCCTACAAAAAGTCCCCCGAAATCAGATATTTTGGAGGAAAAAGCTATACAGCTGCAAGGCACACCTCCCAAGGATCATGGCCGGCCTGCTATTTTTGTTGCAGGTGGCCGGCCGGCCACCCCCTATGGCCGGCCAGCCAAGGGGCAAAATGGTCCAAAATAATTTCTGGCCGGCCACCAGATATTGGTGTCCTCCCAGGTCTCCTCATCACAACCCTGTGGTTCAAAATTGGCAACTCTAAAACAGGAGAGAGAATAGGCCACTTTTCAAAGAGGTTCAAAAGTGAAAGATGGAATTACTGGCCGACCATGGACTTTTAGGGTCCTCCCATGTGTGTACAACACAAATATGTGGTTTGGGCTTGAAGAAAATGCTCCTAGGGTGGTCAACATTAGCTCGGAAGTGAGAAAAACGGGCGTCGGAGGGCGCCGGAGGAGCATAACTGATTGCTGAGACAATTGCTGGTCTCCCACCCTTCAGTGACCTTCCTGGTGACAAAACAGAGGTACCTGCCAAAAATGAACGAAAACCGATGCAAAACGAATGCTCGAGGGCCAAAACACGCAGTTCGGGGTCCCAAAAATAGGCTATTAAGCACCGAAAGTGGCATCTGGCCACGAAGCGGGTCTCTCAGACCTCAGTGTCCCTCAAAAGGGAGTAAATAAGATGTATGCCAAAAATTGGAGGAATCGGAGATGGTTAGGCTGTCCCGAACCGAGGCACACGGCCTGACGGCTCCGAAAACCGGGAACCAGGCTCCGAAATGGGCAAAATGGCCTACGGCCACGAAATGTAGCCCACGGCCACTGAGAGATGGTCTACGGGACCTCTCCCTCCCTTCAGGAAGAGAAACAGAGAAAACCGAGTCTGGTTCGCAAACCGAGACAAGGTACAGAAGAGGGTTCGGAAGTCCGGAGGCAAGGCTCACGGCCGTGACTCTGAGACTTCAAAACGAGCACAATATGCAACATCACCGAGCGCTCCATCAGTGACGTCTGAGTCTTAAGGTCGGTCAAAAATGGGGTGTCTACACCAATCTGCTTCGGCTATCTGACATTCAGCCAGTACTCGCAATGACGAAATCTCAATTTTGATAGGTTGAACAGCTTCCATCCCATATACTAATGAATACGAAGTCGCCCCAGTAGAAGTTCTAATTGACGTCCGGTAGCCCCACAAAGCAAATGGCAGCTTATCTGGCCAGTCCCGGTAGGTTTCCACCATCTTCTGCAGAATGTGTTTGATGTTCTTGTTGGCGGCCTCAACTGCTCCATTGGTCTGCGGCCGATATGTAGACGACTTATGAAAAGTCACGTTGTATTTCTCCAACAAGTCAATCACTTCCTTCTTGAAGTGGGAACCATTGTCTGAAATGATCTCGTTCGGGACCCCGTAACAACAGATGATGTTATTCCTAATGAACTTCGCAACATGTGAAGCCTTCAACACCGCATAAGATTGGGCCTCAACCCACTTTGTAAAATAGTCTATCGCGACTAAGATGAACTCATGCCCATTAGACCCCTTCGGAGTGACAGCCCTGATCACATCGATTCCCCAAACTGAAAATGGCCATGGCGAAGTCATGTTGTACAGCTTTGACGGCGGAATGTTCATGCGGTTTGCATGGATTTGGCATTTGTGGCATCGCCGGACAAAGCCAATATAATCCCCTCCATGGTGGACCAGTAGAAACCCTGTCTGAGGATTTTCCGGGCTAGCATCACCCCGTTCATGTGTGCTCCACACTCTCCTCCATGGATGGCCTCCATCAGGCGCTTCGATTCTTCAGCATCAACACACAGCTTGTGCATTCCCAGATGACCTCTCTCATACAATTTTCCCCCGCAGACGATGAACTGAGCAGCCATTCTTCTGATTGCCCTCTTATCATTGACATTTGCCCCTGGTGGATATGCTTCTTTCTCCAAGAAGTTTCAGACATCGTAAAACCAGGGGTTCTCATCTTGAACCTCATCTATGACAGCAATCAGTTCATAGGCTGGCACAAATTTCTGGTCAATGATGATCGGACGCATCTGGACTCGAAAGGGGATTCAATCATGGAAGATAGAGTTGCTAATGAATTTGCGAACCTGTTGTTTTCTCTTAGTAGATGAGCGAAATTCAGCTTCTCAAACCGAGGAATCAGCAAGTCCAAGGTCTGGTGGTAGATCCTCATCTTTTCTTCTTTGACTTTCCAATCTCCCTTAGCCTGGGATACAACACGGTTCGAGTCCCCGATGACGTCCAACTGTCTTGCCCCTAGTTCTAGGGCGGCTTCTAAACCAGCAATACATGCCTCATACTCTGCTTCGTTGTTCGAGACTTTGAACCGGAGTTTGAATGCTAGAGGGATACGGGAATTATCGGGTGCTATCAGCAACACCCCTATCCCATACCTGTATTGGTTTGATGCTCCGTCAAAGTACATCGTCCAAAATTCTTCTTCGACATGCAGAATGGCCTCGTCTGGGAATAGGTACTCAACTGCTTCATCCCCGTCTACTGGGTGATTGACTAGGAACTCCACTGCCACTCTCCCCTTTACTGACTTGCGCGTCACATACTTCAGATTGAATTCAGAAAGTAGAATCAACCAACGGGCTGGCCTACCCATAAGTGCCGGTTTCTCGAAGAGATATTTGATGCGATCTAATCTCGAAACCAACATTACGGAGTGAGCTAACAGGTAGTGCTGCAGCTTCCTGGTAGCCCATACCAAGGCCAAACAAGCCTTCTTGAGGGAGTGCAGCGGGTCTCGTAATCCAACATCTTCTTGCTCAGGTAGTAGATAGCTCGCTTCACCTTGTCCTTAGACTCCTGTGCAAGCATGCAGCCCATTGTAGTTTCAGTCACTGAAAGGTACAAAATCAACGGTTTCCCCGACTCAAGTGGTGACAACACGGGTGGATTCTGTAAGTATTGCTTGATCTGTTCAAAAGCAGCTTGGCATCGGCTGTCCCATTGGAACTTCGTTCCTTTCTTCAGGAGACCAAAAGGTGGTTCACAAGTCAAGGTTAATTTTTCGATAAACCGTCTTATGAATTGCACTTTACCCGGAAAGCCTCGCACCTCCTTTTCAGTCCTCGGTGGCAGCATTTCTAAGATGGCCTTGATTTTGGAAGGGTCGACTTCAATACCTCTCTGTGTAATCAAGAACCCCAGCATTTTCCCTGCTATAACACCAAACGTACATTTCTGAGGATTCAGCTGCAACCGGAATTCTCTGATCCTTTGGAAGAACTTTTGCAAGGCGGGGTAGTGGCCCTCCCTTTCCTTGGACTTGACAATCATGTCGTCCACGTACACCTCCACCTCTTTGTGGATCATGTCATGCAATATCGTGGTCGCGGCCCGTTGATATGTAGCTCCAGCATTCTTCAACCCAAACGACATCACTATAACAGTAGGTTCCCCACGGGGTGGTGAAAGCAGTCTTTTCCCGGTCTTCAGGTGCCATTACAATCTGGTTGTATCCTGAGAAGCCATCCATGAATGAGAGCAATGCATGCCCCGCAGTGAAGTCCACCAACTCGTCAATATGCGGCAGAGGAAGTCGTCCTTCGGACTGGCTTTATTCAAATCCCTGAAATCCACGCATACCCGAATCCTACCATCCTTCTTCGGCACCGGAACTATGTTGGCCAACCAAGTTGGGTACTCTGATACCAGCAGGAACCCTGCATCAATTTGCTTGGTGACCTCTTCCTTAATCTTGAGAGCCCAGTCCGGGCGGATTCTTCTGAGTTTCTGTTTAACGGGTCTGGTCTCTAGGTCAAGAGGGATCCGGTGCTGTACAATCTCAGGATCAATTCTGGGCATGTCTTCGTAAGACCACGCGAAAACATCTTTGAAATCTTTTAATAAAGCGACTAAGCGCTCGAGCTTCTCCGAAGACAACGTGGACCCGATCTAGACCAGCCATGGGTCCTTCTCAGTACCAACATTAACTGTAGTGATTTCATCAACCAGGGGTTTAACAAATCTCTCATGCTCTTGATCAATTAAACGTTGTAAAACTGGAGGAATTTCTTCCTCGTCGTTTTCATTAAAATTTTGAAAGTCTTGACTAATGCAATAAATCAAAGGCACAAAAAAGTACTCAGAAGCCACAGCCATTTCATTCTCATTAAGTATTTCCAAATCGTTAGATTCTTCTATTACAACAGACTCAAAAGAGAAAGAAAAAAATGACCTAGACAGGACTGTGGCATCCGGGTTGTCACCCCTAGGAATACCAGACTCAGACTCAGACGAGCTGGAACCTGATTCCGACTCCACAGACTCGGTGGAATCAGATTCCGGATCACTACCTGACCCGGTGCTGCTTGATAAAAAATCCCTCCTTGTACTGCCAGATGAGAGAGGGTGCGATGGATGCATCCAAAATGTTTGACGGTGGGCTTGCAGCCGTTTCATTCCCAATCACGGATACCGAAAAGTTATCCCCCAAGCACTTCTGTACGATCGGAGGATCTGAAAGTAGACAAGCCAGTGCTACCCCCATTTCAATCTCGGTGCTCTCAGAATCCACTTCCTTACACTGCTCAACTTCAGCTGATAGGTCTGTCTGCTCTTCGGCAACATCATCCCCGGATAACTGCAGATCGAAGAAGATCTCAAATCCCGGCAGGCGCCCCTTTTCGGCATTCAGCCATGGCTCTGGGAAGCCGCAAAATGGAAAGTCCTCCCCCTCCCGGACAAGGCGTCCATTTAGGGTACCCTGGATGGGTCGATGCATCAATTCAAAAGGCTTCCCTGCCTTCTTTGCTCTGGGTCTCCCATCCATCTCCTTGCCTTTCCTCACCCAGTCCTTTTTGGTGGGTAGATAGCCCAAGCCAAAGGTATGCGGGTTGTGCGGCACTTCGGCCGATATCGCAATGCCCTTCCGGCCACTTCTTCCCAGTCCCATCCCAGGGATATGCTGAAGCTTGTTCATGAGATGCACTGACTGTGCGCTAACATACACCCCCTCATTATCAGCCAGGATGTTCTGAACGACCCAGGCCTCGGCCAGGGTGAATCCTGACAAGAAGACATCCTCCGTGCTGTGCTCGATTTCCAAAACCGATGTAGACACCTCTGGCAGCAGATGGATTGAGGAATTCCGAAAGACAATAGCCACCCCCTTCCCGTGGGGATACTTCAACATCTGATACAGGGTGGAAGAGACTGCTTTTACCTAGTGCAGCCACGACCGCCCTAGTAGTAGATTGAAGGTTGCGGGAACGTCCAAGACATGGAAATCAATCTCGTGTTGTCCTGGACCAACCTTAGTCTGAACCTGCACGGTCCCCATCACCTCCCTGCTCGTATTGTCGTATGCCCTTATCACCTGGGCAGTTGGCACAAAGTCCGCGGGCTTCAACCCAATTTCATAAGCCGTCCTTGATGGGCATACGTTAATGGTGGATCCCGTGTCGACAAGAACCACCGGTATCCACTTGTCTCTACACTCCACAGAGATGTAGAGTGGTTTGTTATGATTTGCACCCTCAGGTGGCAATACTTTGTCGGAAAAGGTCAACGTCGGGGAACCTCCTCCCGGAAAGACCAGTCCTACCAACTGTTCAGGTGTAGTGTCTATTGAGAGTTTGGCTTTGTCCATTGCCGATAAGACAGCTTGTCTATGAACACGTGAAGCCATAAGAAGTCCCCAGATGGAGATGTCTGCTTGTATCTTTTTCAACTGTTTCAGCACAGCCTCTTCTTCAAGTAGCTTCTCTTTTCGCTTCTCCTCCTCCTTGTCCTTCCCGGACGCCTCTGGTTGGTCTAAGTGCGGGGGCTTGAAATACCACCCGCTCCTAGTCATATGGTCAACTTCGCCAATATACCAGGTATCGTCCGACTGGTTAGTCCCCCAGTCCTCATCGGTGTGGGCAAGACACAGATCATCATCTTCCCACCACATTCCATCGGCAGCTAACAGACACCTGTCTGGCTCCGTTACGACTGTCCTTCTACCCACAGCACCTTCCGTCCATGTGTCCGCAGCACGCTCTGTTCTTGTGCACATAGCACTTTTCGTCCCCACAGGGGCCTTGGCTTTTCTAGCTCTCTCGGAATCTTCGACCCCTTCCCGTTCTAACTGCTTCAATGCAGTCTGCTGTTCAACATTCCCCGTATTCAATACCCAAATCCCGAGCGAAATTCTTGGCACCGGCGCTCTCCGGCGATGCAGGCTGATTCTCGGCCCTTCCGACCACTGATGATGTCCTCGTCCCTGACGGACCTTGTTCTAGCTGAGGTTGTTCCACAACATCCGGTTGATCATCAAGCCACCCAGTAGACTCTGTTGGCCCCTCAAAATCAAACCAGTTGATTGTCATGTCTGCTGGATCTTGTTCGTTGAAAAACCGAAGGTTAGCAATGTCCTCTTCCAGATTTGCTAAGTCATCTAGCCTCTGATCAAATCGATCCCTCTGCACTACACAAATCTCTGCCCCCATTGGCAATTCCACACTCCGCCTAACCTGGCCTGCTGATGCAATGTAGCCACTCGGATTGTATACCTCCTCAGCAGAGCTCCCAAATTCCTCAGACCGTGAATCACTAGTCATCCCTGTTCCATCCTCGATAGTCACCACCATTGGTTCATGTTGGGTTCAGGAGATGTCTAACATGCACAAGTCAGTGCTGTCAGGAATGAACATCTCTGGCTTGGGTAGGTGGGAAGGAGTGATGTATATTGTAGGGTCGTATGACATAACCCCAGTTTGAATTGAGTTTATGCCTTTGGGAGGTGGAGCTTGGTTATGTGGTGGGAGAGGGTAGGTTCTAACATTGGGTTTCTCTAGAGGCACAATCACCCTATTATCAATGAGATCCCGAATCTCATGACGTAGTCGGAAGCATTAGTCGGTGTCGTGACCGTACTATTGGTGAAACGCGTAGTATTTAGCTGGGTTGTTGGAGGGGGGAAGTTTTTCTGGTAACAGCCGCAGCTCTAGGGGCTTCAAGTGCCCTTTCCTGATCAAAACTCCTAAAGCCTTGGACAAGGACATGTATAGTGGGGTGAAAGTTCTTTGGCTTTTGGGTGCGTATCTGACTATTTGCGAACTACTACCGAATGCACCGGTGAATGGCGTGGCTGCAAGGGTTCTTGAGGGATTGGTGGTGACCATGCTCACTTCTGGAGCTCTAGTAGCTGCAGCACTGCTTGTGCCTGCATTCGCACTGCGGTTGAAAGTCCTCCTGGGCTGCTCTCTGTCATTGTCAATCAGGCCCTGTTTCAAAGCATCCTCGATCTGTATTCCCATCTCATGTAAATCTGAAAAGGTGGGGAAGGGAAGAACGATCATCTTCTGCATGAGCTTGGGCTGGAGGTTACGCACAACCATCCGAATTTGATCTTTGTCAGTGGGCCTAATGGTCATCATTGAGGCCTTGGCCCTCCACCGGGTCACAAAATCGGAGAAACTCTCATTTGGCTCCTGCCTAGTCGTCTCGAGATCACGGGTTGTAATCTCGATTCGTGTATTATAGGAGTGTTGAGCGACAAAAGCTCGGCCATCTCATCCCAATTCCTCTTAACATCGTCTTCCAGTTTTGCATACTAGATGGCCGCTACACCCGATAGGGTCTGGCCGAACAAATAAAGCTTCTGTAATCTAGTGAGGCCCATTGGCCTTAGTATGTCTGAAAACAGCCGCAGGTGCACCATAGGATCACCGGATCCATCAAATCGGTCAATGTGTGGCATCTTAAACCGGTCTGGCAGTGTCACGGCTGAGTCGGTGTACCCGTCCTCAATGTCCGGAATGGACTTCACACCTTGAGATTTCTTGAACAGCTTTTCAAGCTTGCTCACTTTTAATGCCGTGGGGTCCACCTCGAACTCGAAGGGGGAATCCGATAGATTGATAGGCGTGGGCGCCTTGGATAGTTGAGGTGGAATTGGGGGCGGAGCCGGCCCTGTTGGGATGTCTGTATCCTCCTGGACATTCTGGACATTCACCGTCTCCCCAGGTATTGGGACTCTCGGTAGGGGAGGAGCTTGGTGTTAAGCAGATGCTCCAGCTTGCTGCTGCAGCCTGGTAATTAACTCTGCCTGTTGGACCATGATCACGGCCTGTTGTTTGGCAAATTCTGCTTGACGAGCAGCGTCTTCTCGCATGGTTTTCATACTCTCCTGGAGCTGATGCATCATCTCTTCCATTCCTGCCATACTGCCCTGATCTAACTGAACCACACGGTATATCTGTCTCTGCAGTAGACTCGGAAATCTCAACCTGACTACTCAAAGACCACTGCTTTGGCAACCGCAGTACCGATACACTGCGCTTCCCTGACCTCCACCTAGCGACCGGGGGTGAAGAATGGAACACTAGTTGTCCGTCTACCAAATCCTCAGATCGATGGAGTCTGCGACCTCTTGTCTAGAGTGCTTGGGGAATATCTGCTTGGTCGGAAGCAATTGTGCTAAACTACCTAGCAAAAAGACAAATAAAGCATAATAAGGAAATAAACAACCAGAAAAATGGACAGCATAACGGCTTAAATAAACACAACACACAGTCGGTATGACCACACACAGTTGGCATTTATAAGCTGAAAATGCTGTTCTCAAACACTGATCATTGTTCCCAAATCACTGCCCCAAATCTGAATCTGATACCCGCGGATATAACTGATTCCCAAACACTGATACTGATGTCCGCAGGCCTGATGCCCAAACTTGCAAACTGATACATGCATTCCTGTAGAGGCCAACTCTAAAGAACATAACAAGCAAGTGAGAGCCAAAACACCCCTATGGAGGGGTAGGGTTTTTCTGTCCTAGTTTCGCCAAGAACTAGGGCTTCACTACGCACGCAGCGGTTTCAAACATCCTATAATCGGGTAAACAACCTGTCCTAGCTTGGAATAGTCACTACGGATTTCGATATGCACTAGGTCGAATGGTCAACAAGGGTGCCCCGGTAATAACTGGGGTTTGTGTTCCCATCGTGGCAGAGCCCGTAACCGGTCAGCGTTATGGCACGCTTCTCAAAGCGGGCCTCCGGCAAACCATTCAAGAATAGCAGACGGCGAACACGGTGTCCTAGGTGCACCAATGCAAATGCAATGCAAAGAGACACAGAAGTGTAATCAAAACATGGTATCATGAGTTCGAGTCAAGTTCTCTATGTCCCCAGTAGAGTCGATAGAAACTGTAGACGCGCCCGAACGTCCCGGGAAAATCCCGTTTTGTTCATTAGGCTCACTACAGATGAATGGAGGGTCCGAATAAATAATACAAAACCAACTAGCTAATCTAAGCTAATCTAATTAAACTAGTTATTACACAACCACAACGAATAACAAATTACAGCTAATTATTACATAACTCTAACTAATTAACAAATTAGCTAAGTAAGCAATTAAACTATCATGCAAACTACATGAAACGGACTGCCTCAGCTCTGCCTTGGATGATGAAGGATGCAGGCATGCATGCTTGAATTGCCTTGTTCGGAAATCCCTCACGATGCCCCGACTTGCCTTTGTTTGCAATTGAACTTAGAACACTGCACAAGGCTCCAGAAGGCTGAAATTCCACCCTGGGAATCTATGGAAAGGCTGTCGACCAGCTATTGGCCTTGGAGACCACCTGCCAACCACCTTTTGTGGGAGAAACCAAAAGGGGTGGTCGGCCTGCCAGAAAAGCTGGTCGGCCGACCAGTTTCTGTCTCTGGTTTCTGGTTTTCTGCAACAAGGAGCAAGAGAGAGACATGGCAAGGTATCTTCAACATATGTGTGCACGACCACTCTCCCTATCATTGTACAAGCTCAAAGGAGTGTAGGTCTCGATCCTCGGGCCACCAATCACGCATCTCGATGCATGATGGCCGGGGAATCGAATTGCACAACTTAATATAGAATGAATGCACATATGAACGCATAAATGCCTAAACTCCATCATGTGTAGTCAAGAGTGTCGGCGACAGGGAATCGAGGCACGTTTCATCACTTCGAGTATGAGACGTCCCTCGTTTCCCGTGTTTGGGCTAACTCCCATCCCAAACACAATGCAACAAACATGGCATGCACCAACGCAACTCTAGCAGGCAATCCTAATGCAATGCCACTTAGCCATGCAATCATGCAAAGGATGAACATGCAAACATGCACCTAGCATACACAATGCTAAAACTACATGGCATGCACAATGCTCATGACACTAGCATACGCAATGCACATGGAAACTAACATACACAATGAGATGAACAAGGCATGCACAATGCAGTGATCAATCATGCGACAACATGGCACTCAATGCTATGAACTACTATGGCATACTTGATGCAAAATGGACTTAAACCAAAATGGATGGGCCTCAGCCACACCCAAATTAGTGGCCATAGATGATGAAAACAAAGCTCCAAAACTCATGCCAGCATGCACAATATAATGGCCCCGAGCCTAAGGCACAAAAACACAACTTTGCACATGCATTGAAAGGACTAAACATGGAATACAATGGCATATATTCCAGCTCTAAAATGGCATATAACATGACTCCAAAATGACTCCGAATCATGCAAACAACTCACACAACGCATGTTGAATGGCTCAAGCATTGGAACTAGTGAAGTGCATTACACTATAGGCATGTAAAGCGATGCTCAAATGATGAAACCAACCCTAAACAGACCCTATGCAAGCCCAAAATAATAGAAAAATGGGTTGGGATGATGGCTTGAAAGGCACAAAAGTGAAGCTCATGCAATGGCTAGCAAATAGGGCATAAATGCACAACTCTAAAGAGCACTTAAAGCATGGAAAATGTGGAAGTGTAGCACCCCTATAAGCTCTGAAATATCATGCCTAATGATGCCAAAACATGTAAATAGCTCAAGTTAAGCATGCAAGGGACCTCCAAACTCAAAGCTAGTCAATGCTATTACACAACAAGTATGCATGGCAAGCATTTTTCGACCAAGAGGCCTCAAGACAGAGCTAAGGCAGGCCAAAATATGAATAAAATCAGTTTGAAGTATGGCCAAAATATGCTAGAATAGAGGGCCAAACAACATGCATTGTGAGGTAGTGAACATGAGTTACACTACAAGCATATGAAGCATGTGAAGGACTACCAAACCAAGCAAAAATAGAGTCATGGCATGCCAAAAGATGGCCAAAAACCCACTGAAACAAGACCAATACATGCAAGAATGGCATGCTCCTTTGATAAGCCATGAAAGGGATTACTCTACACATGCAAGAAGCAAGCAAAAGAGGACCAAACCAGCCATGGTCAGAGCATAGACAGGTCCTAGAAGTCATCAAAAAGTGCCTGAACTAGGCCTCCAAATGGTATAAACATATGCTCCTTTGGTAGGCCCAAAATGCTAGTAAACAAGACCACAAGAGAGAGGGTCACCCCTCTCTGATTTAGGCCCTCAAAGCCACATTCTCACCATTGAAAATCCACTAGATTTCAGTGGTAGGAAGGCCAAGCAAAGACTAGCTCGAATGCCTTATGGCATGGCACAAAACAAGGCTAAATAGAGCATGCAAGAGGGTAGATGATCCTCAACACCAAAAGAGCCTTAAACAAACATGAAAAACACTTAAATATGAATATTTTTTCAGTTGACAACAAAGCTCAAATAAGCATGAAAATGAGGCTAAGAGAAGGATCAAAACAATACTTAAAAAGAGGGAAAAGGAGTTACCCTTGAAGCTCAGCAAAACCAGCAACTTTTCTGAACCAGAACCCAACTTTTCAGACCTCTCAAAACCCTCCAGCAACTCAGTAACAATGGTGGAGGTGTATGGTTATGAGGTGGTGTGCAATAGGCCAAGAACAAAGCACTTTCTAAGCCTAAAATATAGAGACAAAGAGAGAGATATAAGCTTTGCCTTAGAGCAATTTTTCCACCTGGTATAAGGAGAGGGAGGGCCTCTCTTATAGAGTTTCAAAGCCAAAGCTTCTCCAAGAAGCTAAAAACTTGGTTACAAATCTCCATACACATGTATGGAGGATCCAGTCTGTGCCTTCCAGCTGGCACAGCTGGCATGCACTCAGACAGACAAAACAGGAGGAAACTAGCCGACCAGAAGAGGTGGTCGGCCGACCACTTTACCTGGTCGGCCGACCAGGGCAAGTGGTCTCCCACAAAACAAGGTGGTCGGCAGGCATAATAGGTGGTCTCCACAATGAAAGCAAGTCAGTGCTATGGTGGGAGACCAGTAAATGTGGCCCAAAGACCAAGAAAACCAGTTTCCTGAGCAGAAAACCGGCTGGCGAAGAGAGAAGTGGTTTCCAAGGGAAATGCTGGTCTCCCATCCTTGTACCACCTTCTAAATAGGGAAAACAAGGGTTGTGCCAAAAAAGAACCAACACGGATGCAAAACGAGAGTTCAGGAGGCAAAGCGCGCAACCGGGAGCCTCGAAAATTGGCTGTTGAGCACCAAAAGTGGTGTACGACCACAAAAGTGGTCTCCCATGCCACAGTGTCCCTCTAGACAGAGGAAACAAGGTGTGCTCCAAAAATCGGGGCAAACGGAGAATGTTAAGCGGTCTTGAGCCGAGGCGCACGACCAACAGCCCTGAAAATCGGAAACAAGTCTCGAAACGGGAACAGTGGCCTACGACCACGAAAAGTAGTCTACGACCACTAAGAGATGGTCTACAAGACCTCTCCCTCCCTTCGGGAAGAGAAAACAAGACCTGGCTCGCAAACCGAGTCAAAGCACAAAGAGTTCCAAGGCCCGGAGGCAAGGCTCACAGCCGAGAACTCTGAAACCTCAGGACAAGCACAATATGCACCATCACCAAGCGCTCAATCGATGACGTCTGAGTCTTAAGGTCGATCAAAAATGGGGTGTCTACAGGTAAGCATGTAGACTTTGTGGTTAGTGATGATGGGTTGCTTAGATTCCGTAGCCGAATTTGTATTCCTACTGGTGGTGATTTGAGAAAGGAGATTATGACGGAGGCACATAGTTCTAGTTACAACATTCATCCTGGAAGCAGTAAGATGTATCGGGATCTTCATGAACAATTTTAGTGGAATGGTATGAAGGGAGATATTGCAGAATTTGTGGCTCAGTGTTTGGTGTGTCAACAAGTTAAAGTAGAACATCAGAAACCCGCGGGGAAACTACAACCCTTACCTATACCAGAGTGGAAGTGGGATCACGTTACCATGGACTTCGTGTGCGGATTACCTCGTACTAGTAGTAATCACGATGTTGTTTGGGTAGTTGTTGATAGATTAACCAAGTCAGCACATTTTATTGCAGTACGAATGAACCATTCTCTAGCTCGATTTGCACAGTTATATGTGAAGGAGATTGTTTGATTGCATGGTGCACCTGTGTCAATAGTGTCAGATCGGGACCCTCGTTTTGTGTCTAAGTTTTGGGGTGCGTTACAGTCTGCTATGGGTACTCGGTTAAATTTTAGTTCAGCTTATCACCCTCAGATAGATGGGCGATCGGAGAGGACTATTCAAACCCTTGAGGATATGTTGAGGGCTTGTGCTTTGGAGTGGAGAGGTAATTGGTATGATTATTTGCCGCTCATGGAGTTTGTGTATAATAATAGTTATCATTCTAGTTTGGGAGTAGCTCCTTATGAGGCTTTGTGTGGGAGGAAGTGTAGGTCTCCTTTGTGTTGGCATGAGGTTGGTGAGAGGCAAATGTTGGGACCTGATTTGGTGGAGGATGCTACACAGAAAATTATCACCATCAGAGAGAGATTATTGACTGCTCAGAGTAGACAAAATCGTTATGCTGATCATCGTAGGAGAGATTTAGTGTTTCATGTTGGGGATATGGTATTCTTGAAAGTATCACCATGGAAAGGAGTCATCATGTTTGGAAAGAAAGGAAAGTTGAGTCCTAGATACATTGGTCCATTTGAGGTATTGGAGAAGGTTAGTGAGGTTGCGTACCGTGTTGCTTTACCCCCTAGGTTGGCCGGAGTACATAATGTGTTTCACGTGTCTATGCTGAGGAAATATATGCACAGTCTGTCGCATGTGATAGATTATGAGCCACTTCAGATTAGAGAGGATTTTTCGTATGAGGAGACGCTTGTTCAGATCTTGGATTTGAAAGAGAAAATGTTGCGTACAAAGGTCATTAAATTGGTTAAGGTACTGTGGCGTAATCATCTAGTTGAAGAGGCGACTTAGGAATGTGAGGATGAGATGCACAAGAAGTACCCACATCTATTCTCATGATTTACACAGGTTAGTTTCGAGGACGAAACTTTTCTTTTAGGGGGGGAGAATGTGAGAACCCAAATATACAAATCAAGTAAATAATTAAATAATAATAATTTCACAATCTCAAATATTTTGGTGGTGAATCCTAAAGTGCAAATTAAATATTTGGAAGGTCTTTTAATTAATTTTAAAACCTAAAATAAATTTATGGTGAAAGTCTTTAATTTAGAGGCAAGGTTTATTGTAAATAGAAAAAAAAATAAAGAAGAGGGTGTGACTTGAACTCTAGACCACAAAATTAATAAATAAGATTCTTACCATTTGAGTTGCATATAACTTATACATATATTTTGTATATTTATCTATTTATTTGACCTACACATGCTTTAGGTGTATCCAACCACTAGTATAAAATAAAAACAAAACAAAACCCTAACTCTTCTAACAATTTCCCTAGCAACAGCAGCAGCCGTGAGAGAGAAGAGAAACAAAAGGTTGCAACTAATTATGGATGGAATTTGGTGTGTTGTGCTGTGTGTGATTATCAAAGGATATCCCTCCTAGGTTTTCTTCTCTTGTTTCTTTGTTCTTCATCCTTATTCTATAATTATTTTATTCATTCGTAAAGAGGTTGTAGGTTTATGTATTTTGTATATATATATATATACACTGTTAAGAAATCTGAGGAGTTAAATTTATGTGTAAAGAATGGGTGTAATTCTTAGTTCAAAAAAATTCTGCACAGAATTGCAAACTTTAAAAATCGAAAAACCATATCAAACGGATGAATTTTGAACTGAAATTTTTACAGTAGATTAATTACAAATTGAGTTGAATATCTGATTTTGTTCATAATTTTTGGGAGTCAAAATCGATATAAACTGATGCGTTCAAATCTGTCCAGAAAACTGGTTTTAAACAGTAAATTCGGGACTGTTGTTCTCTTTGGGTATAAATCCGAAAATTATCAAATCAGCGTCATTAGAACCTCTTACGAGTCTAGTTTCTTACATTTTTGGCCTTGCATTGATTGCTCAGGTATACTAAGAGAACCATTAATTTCTTTAAAGTGCTGCAGAAAATAACCTGTTTGGATATAATTAATTAAAAATAATTATTTTGATAAGCAAGTCGAGTGAAACCAATTGGATTTGAAACCTAGGGTATATTAGTTGATATCTAGAGGGTTTTAGAATTTTTTGAACAACGTGGAGTGGGTTTTTAATTTTCAAAGTTAACGAATAGATTGGGAAAACTAGTTTAAAATTCTGTTTTATCTTAAAGTTATGTTTAATTAAGTTTCGATTTGAACCCATGTCTTGGGTGATTTTAGACCTTGAAGAACATGAATTTAGGTAATATTTAAGAGTAACGGTGAGTTGGGTTGAGCCGTGTTAGTGCGCTTTAGTTGAGGTTACTTAGTTCCTATTCTTTAGTATTTTTAAATTAGTAGTGACGTGTAGTTTTTATACTTGGTTCAGGGCACTAGTTGGACTTTTATACTCTATTCGAGGATAACATTATTTTGTTTCCAGGTGAGTAGTTTCATGCTACATATTTTTATAAATATTCCCCTACCCTGAACTGTTGGAAAATTAAATTGTTGTTTCATGACTAAACTGTTTTGATAAATTATTGTATTATCAATGGAATCAAATTATTTCTGAAACATGTGTGAACTTGGCATACTGTAAACTATTTGTTTTGGTCTCATGTTTATAATGATGAACTACCATGTTTTGCAAAACTGATGTGTATTGATTATTGGGACCATCTGTGTATTTAGTCCAGGGAAATTATTCCACTGTGTGTGGTGACTCTGGCCACTAGGGAACAGATCCGGGTTGGGCCGTAATGACTCTAGTGCTCAACGATTATAAGGAAAAGACCTAGGTTAAGCTAGATGACCTTCAATTGGATCATCTTTGAGAAAAGGCCCAGGTTGCCACCCTTAGGATGACTCTTAGTTCGGTATTGGATCCAACAGGGCTTATAGCCTTGAGAACTGTGTGGCATATTACTTGTTATTTTCTTGGTACCCAGAAAATCATTGGTGTTCATGTTGTAATCTGTTTTAAGGGAAAAATGTCATTTATCATGTTCTCGAGAGACATGAGTATTTTACCTGTTGAACTGTAGAACCTTCTTTTTGAAAGAGATTCTCTTTACCAAACTGTATGCCAATCTAGTTTATGTGATATATATCTTATTTTGGAATTGATCACTATTTTCAAAACTGTATATACTATCCATGTTGCTACTCACTGAGCTATCAGCTGACTTAGTTGTTTACCATTTCCAGGTGTTAGAAGGACTTAGACTGGACTTATGGCATAGCGGGGACTCAATTGCAAGGACCTCTAGGACATTCATTTATTTTGTTTTAGATTGTTATGTCAAGGTTGTGCATATTTATTTTTATTTTTATTAAGGCTCATTTAGGATTATTTTGATATGTGGGCTGTTTATATCCCATATGTTTGGATGGTATTGATTACGGTTCGTTTTGCCGTTTATACTTGTGGTATGTCATTGGATTTAGTTTGGTTATTTATTATTAGACTATTGTATAGTTATTCAATGTGTTTATGGATTTGTGTTTAGGCTTACGTGTGCCTTGGGCTGAGTCCCTGTGGGCCACGGCCGGTCATGCCCGGATTTGGGGTGTGACAGTCATAGTATATTTACCACCCATGTACAACCTGGAAATGTTAATTCAAACTTTATATATTACCTATTTCACACTCATACATAAACACATTTATATATATATAGATATTATAATTAACCAAATGTTTGCAATGCATGATCATGTGTTTTTCAATTAATTATGTAACCTATTAAATTCATTACCTACTGAGCTTTTGCTCACCCCAAGGCTAACCATTTTTAGGAAATGAAGACAAATGCACCTACTAAGTGATGTTTTTGAAATGAAGAACTTCTTTGTTTTTTTTTTTTTTTTTTAGCATGAATGCTTTTCTGTTGGGATTATGTTGTATTTAAGCCTAAGGCTGTCATTGTTGCAATGTGTTTATTTGCTTTTGTTGTAGTAAAGGTCAAAGTTTGATCAAATGTAGACTTGTGACCTATCTTATTGAATTATTTCTTCTTGAATTGTTTTATTTTACTTGTGGATGCAGAAGAAACAATGTTTTAAGTTTTGGAAATAGTCCAATAGGGAAGGAATATTGAGAAGGTTGTGTTATTATTATTGTTGTCTTCATTCTTCTTGTGTGTTGTATGTCGGGGATGTCCGAGTGAACAGGATCAGGGAGATACTTTTCCAAGGCGTAACATAGGACTTGGGAGAGAGGGGTTAATTTATATATATATATATAACATAAAATTGGCTGTTGGTGGAATTACTGGTTATATGACTGTTTTATATTTTTTTTGTTTTTTTTTTTTTTTAATTTTTGACCATTGCACTGACAAGGGGGTAGGGAGCCATTGGGGTCAGGTTCAGATAGATCTCACGAGATGGGTCGCACTCCATAACACTGTAGACACCCCATTTTTGACCGACCTTAAGACTCAGACGTCACCGATTGAGCGCTCGGTGATGTTGCATGTTGTGCTCGTTCAGAAGTCTTAGAGTCGCGGCCGTGCGCCCCGCCTCCGGACTTCCGAACCTTCTTCTGCACCTTGTCTCGGTTTGCGAACCAGACTCGGTTTTCTCTGTTTTTCTTCCTGAGGGGAGGGAGTGGTCCTGTAGACCATCTCTCGATGGCCGTGCGCTACTTTTCGTGGCCGTAGGCCATTTTGCCCATTTCGGAGCCCGGTTCCCGTTTCCGGAGCCGTCAGGCCGTGTGCCTCGGTTCGGGACCGCCCAACCATCTCCGATTCCTCCGATTTTTGGCATGTACCTCTGTTTCATCATAACAAGGCACACTGGGGTCCCAGATACCCACTTCGTGGCCGTATGCCACTTTCGGTGCTTATAGCCGGTTTTCGGGCCCCGAACCTCGCGGTTTGGCCCCCGAGCATTCATTTTGCATCGATTTCTGTTCATTCTTGGCAGGTACCTCTGTTTTATCATACCGAGGAACACTGGGGCCTCTGATGCCCACTTCGTGGCCGAACGCCACTTTTTATTTAGAGCAAAATATCTAGATATTTTGATAGATATTTAAAGCAAAATATCTAGATATTATTTCCACCTTTTTGGCCCTCCTTTTGACCTCTCTTTTGGCCATAAAAACCAGCAGCTCCCAGCTGGTTTTGAGGGTAGAAAAATCCCTTGAGGGCTCCATACATGCATCTCCTCCATTCCTCTCTTCCAAAAAGCTTCAAACATCCAAGTTTTGCTTCCATTCCTTCATCAACTCCAAGCACAACCAACACCACCTCCATTTCAGCAGCAAGGGAGTAATTTTCAGAGGTTAGGGATCAACAAATTCAAGCCAAGAATCAAAGAAAGCTTGATCTTCAAGGGTAAGTCACCAATTCCCCTTTTCTTGCATTTTTTTGCTTCAAATTTCTACCCTACTTGTGATCTGTTTTGGGCTCTGACCCCTTCTGGTTTTAGGCTTATTTTGAGCCCATATACGACTTTGTAGAAGGGCTCAACCCTGTTTGGTGTCTCCTTCATACACTTGCTTCAATATCACTCTTTATGCCATTAATTTGCATGCTTTGTTTGGCTTTTGAGTGATCTGATTTCGAGCATACTATATACTGTGTGGGCTTATTTTGAGCCCCTCTTCAACATTGAAGAAGGGCTCAACCATGTTTGGCTTCTCTATCATGCACTTCCTTTGAAATTCTTCCATTTTACCGTAAAATTGCATGAGTTAATTAGCCTATTTGTGATCTGAGTTGGAGTATGCAACCTACTGATATTGTGCTCATTTTGAGCCCCTCTTCAACATTGAAGAAGGGCTCAACCATGTTTACCTCCTCTATCATACACTTGCTTTGAATCCATGTTCTATGCCTATCTTGCATGCTTTGTTAGACTATTTTGGCTTCTGTTTTTGGCCTTCATCAGGCCTTGAAGGAGTCTTATTTTGGTCCATACATCATGCTTTGTGAAGGGTCTTAAGCCATTTGGTAATTGGTTTTAGTACTTGCTTTGAAATTCTTCAAATTTACCGTAAAATTGCATGTTTGTTTAGGCCATTCTAGCTTCTGTTTCTGGCCTTCATCAGGCTTGTGAAGTGTCCTATTTTGGTCTATTCTTCAAGTTTTATTAAGGGTCTTAAGTTGTTTGGTCATTTCTTATGATACCTCTCTTTATAAACCTCTTTTGACCCTTATTTTGCATGCTATGTATTGTATATCTACACACTGAATTTGGGGATCTCATCTTCTGTAAAAATGCATATTTGTAGTCCCTCTCTAATGTTGTAGAACTGATTTTTTGGGTTTGAGCATTGTAGATATCACTTGCTTTGTAAATCCTCTCTTTTTCCGTATTTTTGCAAGCTATTGTTGTCATATCTATGCTTACAATTTGGCCATGTTTTGTACTGGAAAGATGCTATTTTTGCGGCTGCCTTGCTACTGTTTTTGCTGTCATGTGTCAATTTTGCATGTATAGCATAGCTGTAGGCCATTTTGGGGGCTAAATATCACATTTCGGGAACATTCTGGGCATCGGGTGCATTTTTATCATCATTTTGAGGCTGTTTTCCCTTCATTTAGTTGCTGGAATTTAGTTCGCATGCTTGCATATCATTTCCCGTGCCATTTCATGCCTTCGGGCCATGCCTCGGTTTGCGTGCCTGTGGGCACGCATTTCGAGGCACCCCTGTTTTATCCGACGGCATCTGATGTGAGTGTGGCTGAGGTCCACTCATGTTAGTGTAAGCCCAATTTGCATTTTCCATGTCATTTGCATTGCGTATGCCACCGCCTCGGTTTGCGCGCCCGCGGGCACGCATTTCGAGGCAGCTCATTTTCATTCCACGGCATCTGATGTGAGTGTGGCTGAGGTCCACTCATGTCAGTATAAGCCCAATTTGCATTTCCATCTCATTTTATCATTGTCTCGGTTTACGTGCCTGTGGGCACACATTTCGAGGCACTTCGGTTTTATCCGATTTACATTTTTATCATCGCTTCGGTGTGCGTGCCTGTGGGCACACATTTCGAGGCACTTCGGTTTTATCCGATTTCCATTTCATCATCGCCTCGGTATGCGCGCCTGTGGGCACACATTTCGAGGCACTTCGGTTTTATCCGATTTCCATTTTATCATTGCTTCGGTGTGCGTGCCTGTGGGCACACATTTCGAGGCACTTCGATTTTATCCGATTTGCATTCCACATCATCGCCTCGGTGTGCGTGCCTGTGGGCACACATTTCGAGGCACTTGTATATTAGTTGCATTTCATGCATATCATGCATATTGCACGGGAAACGAGGCACGTTTCGTACTCCGAGTGACGAAACGGGTCTCAATTCCCAAGTCACCGACACTCCGGATTACCCATGATGGAGTTAGGTCTTAGTTATAGCATTCATCCGCATTGTACCCTATATTGAGTTGTGCAATCCGATTTCTCGGCCATCATGCATCGATATGCGTGATTGGTGGCACGAGAATCGAGGCATGCATATATTTGTGAATACATTGCTATGCCCTTTTCCTGCTCTCTGTTGCAGCAAAATCAAGGATCAGCAACTTTTCAGAGTCGGGCACGCATTTCAAGAAACACTGCGAACAGAGGCTGAATCGGGCATCCCGTGGATTTCCGCGCAAAGGCAGTTCAGCATACATCATTCATCAGAAGCGAGGCAGCCCCCGGCTTGCAAACCGATTTACAGCTTTCTTAGTTTAATTGCTAATTACTTAGAAATCTGTAATATTCTTTCATTTCGGACTGTATTATTTATTCGGACCCTCTGTGCGAGGGCATAACTGTAATAAGTGTGGGTGAGTGTGATGTATGTCTTCCAACCCCACGTCTTTCTTCCCTTTTATTTATCCGCTTGTGATGGTTAGATTAGGGCATGTTTCAATTAGCATACAGTATGATAGCATGTTTGCATCATTCATCTGTTTTGCACGCACCGGGCTCGGCGCATCATACAAACTGCATTTGTATTTCAATTCCAAATTGAATACATGTTAATTGTAGCATTCCACATACCATGTTTAGAATAGCCGAGCCTGCTATAGTTTGCATCTTTGCATGTGTTGCATTAGGCAATTCAGTATAATTAGGATCATGCATGATTTCTAATCAGTTTTCTGTTTTGGCTTGGAGTACTCGGTGAGTTTTATGCTTTAGCATCCTTGCATGCGTGTGAGTGTTGCCATGATAGCATGCTTACCATGAGGCTAGATGCTTATGTGATATAACTGCCTTGAATGCCTGAGGGTGGAGGCTGTGTTGCTTGGATTGGACAATTCATCAAATGTTTGTTTTAAGCCCACTAGATAGTGGCAAAATCATGTTTTTCTAAGCCCACCTGAGGGTGGCAAATCCGCGTCTTAGCCTACCTGCGGGTAGCACCATCAAACCATTTTCAAACAAACAAACATGAAGTGTTTTGTTCCAATTCAGGCGGCTCAGTCTATACTTATTTGCTGCGAGCATCACATAGTAACCTAGGCTAATAACCGGAATAAGAGCATACAATGTTTTCAAAAACAGATATCATGGTTAGTAGAGGCCGGTCTTTGACCGGGCGAGCGGGGGTGCTCACGATGTGACCTTCCCCAATCGTACCCAAGTTCCCGAGCCAACTTTGGTGATGACGGACACGTGGCCTTTGGCACCGAGTTAGGGTTTCCTAAATTTCCCATTTAAAAAAAATATTTAGGTGGCGACTCTGTTATCTAGCAAAGCAGTCCATGTTTGGCACTTCTTTCAAAAAAATCTGTTTTCAAAAACGATTTGCCGGATTTGGACTCTTTGGTTCAAGATTAAGAACCGTGACATGTGAGTCCTTGAACTGTAGTGACCCCAATATGAACAGAACGGGACTTAAACCTCCCGGGGCGTTCGGGGACGTCTACAAACACCCTCAGGTTGAGCTAGGCTCTAGAACACATAGCCTAGGGTCTCGGGTTGGGCTTAGGCTCGGGCCTAGTTGGTCCCACCCAAGGCGCGGGCAGACTTAGGTTGTGCCGCGAGCTCGTGGGCCAAATTTACATCCCTATATGTGGGTAGTGGCTATGAGATATGTGATTAGTGGTTATGAGATATGTGATGTTGGTTATGATCAAAGTGGTATGGCTATAAGCCAAATGATATTGCTTATGAGATATATAGGTAGTGGTTATGAGATATGTGATATTAGTTATGATCAAAATGGTGTGGTTATGAGTCAAAGGGTGTTGATTATGAGATATGTGATTAGTGGTTATGATGTATGTGATGTTGGTTATGAGATGTGGTTATAACATATGTGGGTAAAGGTTATGACATATATGATTAGTGATTATGAGATATGTGATTTTGGTTTTGAGCAGAGTGGTGTAGTTATAAGTCAAAGGGTGTTTGGTTATGAGATATGTGATTAGTGCTTATGAGATATGTAATGTTGGTTATGATTAAAATGGTGTGGTTATGAGATATGTGATTAGTAGTTTTGATATATGTGATGTTGGTTATGAGATATGTGGATAATGGTTATGAGATATTTGATTAGTGATTATAAGATATGTGATTTTGGTTATGAGCAAAGTGGTGTGGTTATGAGTCAAATGGTGTTTGGTTATGCTATATGTGTTAGTGGTTATGGGATATTGGTTATGATCAAAGTGGTGTAGTTATGAGCAAAAGGGTGTTAGTGAGATATGTGACTAGTGGTCATGAGATATGTGATGTTGATTATGAGATATGTGATGTTGGTTATGACTCAAAGGGATTGGTTATGAGATGTGGTTATGATTCATGTATGTAGTAGTTATAAGATATGTGATCAATGGTTATGAGATATGTGATATTGGTTATGATCAAAGTGGTGTGGTTATGAGCCAAAGGGTATGGGTATGAGATATGTGATTATGGTTATGAAATATGTGATATTAATTATGAACAAAATGGTATTGGTTATGAGATGTGGTTATTACTAAGTTATGATCAATTTGATTATAGTTATGAAGAAATATAAATTTGGCTCATAACTATAAAAAGTGACATGTTGATGTGGCTCAATCTTAGCCATTAATTTTCTATATACCGTACATTTTTTGAACAAAATGTACTATGGACTTTCCCATCGAGTAGGTTACAACCATTGGATGTATCAAACCAAATGTGCGCACACACACAACCAATTCTCAACTAAACCCAATTTACACCCTCAACATGTCATCTCATTTATTAGATTGGTAAAGAACCTTTTGTCTCCCCTCTTGCTCCACCTCACCTTGCCAATCACTGCCGCTACTAGCCTATCGAGTCACCGTCGCCGCTAGCCTATCAGGTTGCCACCGCTAGCCTTGTTGGTCTTCTCCCTCTCGCCTTTGCTTGCCATTTTGGTACATGGTCCATATCTCTTTGCTCTATCTCTGTTCTCTCTACTCTCTCTTTCTCATTGCTCTCTCTCTATCTTTTGGCTCCTTCTATTGTTTGATGGTGTAGTGATGATTAATGAAAAGGTCTCACAAAGTTAACAAATGCTCTGTTCTTTCAATGAATCAATGAATGGAAGTTTTTTTTTTTAATTATCTAGTTTATAGTTTTGATTTTGTTTTATCAATATCCAATAAAAACCTCTAATATCTGTCATGTGATTTGAGTTTGGACCATTGAAAATTTTAAATTTTAAATCTTTTTCTTTATTTACCTTTTTGTCTAAATTTTATGTTTAAAAATTAGATCTTTTCTCTTCGTTTATTTTTTATATTTTTTTTGTTTTTGTTTTTCTGTATTATAAAAAGTGGAATCGTTTTTATTTTTATTTTTTTAGGTTAATTATTAGTCTTTTAATATATTGGATTTTGAAGCCAACAATGACCTACACAGTCTGGACATGTATTTTCAGAACTATGTTGGATGTTGGACATTGTTACATTATTTTTAGTATTTGTTACCTTACTGTATTGTTTGTGGAGTTTGATTAGATTAAATTTTTAAGAACTATTTTAGAACTATGTTGGATGTTGGATATTGTTATTTTTTTTTTAAGTATTTGTTGCCTTATTGGTTTGTTATTGTATAATTTGTTTGGATTGTTGGATTTTTAGTTTACTAGTTTGTCAATGTTAAATGTTAGATGAATGGACATTTATTTTAATTGACTATTTTAGTTAATTTATAAATTAGGTTTTTTTTAGTCTTTTTTCAAGTTTTGTGATTTGAATTAAGTTTTTTTTTTTAACCACCATTATTTGCCAATCGAACCGCTGATTTTTATGGAAAAATGGCTGTTTTTAATGACAAGACCTGTCATGCGGTTTCTATTTAACCATTAAATCGCATAGACTCGCACCATGCACACCTCTCAAAAAAATTTGTGCTTGTCCTTAATGCATGAAAGTCATATTATGAGGGTGCTTTGACCAAATTCTCTGAATTTTAAATTATAAGAGCCAACCGAGTAAGATTTTGCAGGAGGTTAGTCCATAGGTGTTCGCTTTAATTTTTTTTTAAATCTAAAATCAACAAATTTAGCTTCTGAAAATTTAAATTGAGCCAATAAAATTAATATATAGTTTTTTAACCCCAAGGGGTTGGCCTAATGGCAAGACCTTGGGTCAAGGAGGTGTGCTCCCTTCAAGGTTCAGGGTTTGAAATCTTTTAGGTGCTAATAATTCCATGGGGCAATCGAACTAGGGGAAAACCCTTGAATTAACTATGGTGCACTTGTGGGAAACTCCTTGCCAAGGGCCTGTGCATCCCAAGGATTAGTCGGGTTTTGATCTAGACACCCCAATGTAGTGTTATTAAAGGCGCGCCTAGGCGTGCACCAAGGCCCAAGTCCCATCCAGACCCAAGGTTTGTGCGTTGTTGTTTTCCAAGCCAGGCGACTTCAATAAGGCACGCCTAGGCCCAAGTCCCATCTAGGCCCAAGGTTTGCGCTTTGTAGTGTTTCAGGCCAAGCCACTTCGATAAGCCACACTACTGGTCCAAGGCACAATAAGGCCCCAGTCTTGAGGGGTTTTTTTATTGTTGCTTTAATTGGTTTTGTTTAAAATCTGACCATTGATTTAAGATGATGCAGTTACAAAAGATCCCTACTCTTATTACACATGCCAATACATTGGGCATTCAATCATAAATCAATGATAAAAGAAAAATTAGCCCTAATTCCTAATCTCCGAAGAACACTTTACAGTACTGCTTGCCTTCATTATCCAATCCAGCAAATCCAAAAATTCTTCTTCACATAGTTGTCTTTTTTTTTTCCTTCTCTTCTTACGTTTCTATCTCATTCTCTTGTCTTGTCTTCTCTTCTCTTCTTCTTGTCTACGTTATTGTCTTCTCTACTTTTCTCCTCTACGTTGCTATCTTCTTTTTCACATGGCTATGATGATATTGCTTTCTTCTTCTTCCATCTTCTTATGCTTATTCTTCGGTCTTCTTTTCTTTCTCATCATTCTTTAGACTGATCTATTTCTGCCCCCCCCTCTTCTTATTCTTCTTCTTCCCTCTCATTTTATTCATGTTTTATGTTAAATTTTGAAATATTGTTCATTTGTCTATGTTAAAATAGTAGCATTTGTTGATATATATTTTTTTAAATGTTTAAGATTTCATTTTGCTTATGTTAAATCCTAAATTATTTAGTTATATTAAATTATATATTTTTTTACGTACAAGATGCGCCTCACTTCGGTGAAGTCTGCGCCACGCCTTGCACCTTGAGCTTAGGCCCTAGGAGACCTTGGCGCCTTGATGCGCCTATCGCCTTTAATAACATTGCCCCAATGCCAGTAAAAATTAAAAAAAAAAAAATTAATATATAGTTTTTGTATCTTAGGGGTGTTTGGGAAGTGCCCAAGGAGGCTATTATAGCCTAAAAAAAAAATTTAGCCAAAAAGCTCACTTTTGCAAACATTTTCAAAAAAAAAAAAAAAAAAAAAACAAAAATAGGACTGCACAGCCGGCAGCCTACACTGCCAGCCTAAGAAAAACAACAATTTACGATTTTACCCCTTCATAGCAATTTAAAAATATTTTTTTTAGGGACAAATTTGTCATTTTAATTTCAAACATCACTTCAACACATTTTTCAATACAACAACTCAAATAAAATCCATCTCATCTTCCCAAACACAAAAACTAAAATAGCTTACTAAAATAGCCAAAAAGCCAAATAGCCTACTAAAATAGCCACTTCCCAAACGAGGCCTTAGTAGAAACTTTTGTGTCTGGATAGAATTTTAAAGAAGGTTAGGCAATAAGTGTTATTTAAGTTCTTTTAAATCTAAAAATTAATAAATTTAGTTATTATAGAGTTTTTTTAATTGGTTTTTAAAATCTAAAAATTAACAAAATTTTGAAACTTAAGCAACAGATTGTAGATTTGTGTTTAATTGTTTATAATGTTTTTGTTTTTGTTTTACTTAAATTTGGTTGTATATGTTTTCTTTTCTTCTTTTATTTATTTATTTTTTTTTTATGTTTTTCTTATCGAATTTAGGTGTGTATACTTTTACAAACTTTATCATGTATTATGAGTCAACCGAAAATGAGAGATGTTAGAAAAATGTAAAAACATTAAAATTTATAACAATAAATATAAATATATTGAAACATATAACAATAAATATAAAATTTTGTGAAATTTGTTTCAAGCTCATAAAATAGTAATATAAATTTCATAAAGAAGCAATCTCCTAATAACCAAAAAGAAGTTCAATATATATCATTTTTTTAACAAGTATGATTAGCATGACACGATATTGACAGTAGCTTTTAAATTTTTTTTTCAAGTTTTAGCTAGTTTACTTGGTATCTTCCGTTAAACTCAACTATTTCTATAAATCCTCTGCCACATGCATCAAGGAATCGCTGTCCCATTTTCCATCCAAGATAACTCTTTTTCTAACAATAGAAGTTAGGAGAAAAAAAATTATTTGTTCTATGTGCCCTTTTAAAAATAGGATATTCTTT
>JAPPVO010000016.1:81441688-81502228 GCA_030407325.1 Camellia japonica | reverse complement strand
TTAGCCGAGTCCTGTACCTTCACTTTTTAGCTATGTTACATGGATTCAGGTATGAGTATTGGGTACAGGTGTGTATCCAAGCATCAGACCTTCATAAATTTAAATCTTAGGATCTTGGGATACATATCCAAAATCGGATATGGGTATGGGGACACATCATATACACATATATATTGCATATTATATAATATTTTCGGATGACATGTTGTAAATTATATAGGAATATACTAGAAATTAATAGGATTTAGAAAGAAAAAAAATATAAAAAATTCTATAACTAATTCATTTGAGGCTAAAAATATTGCTTTAGGAATAGGTAAATCTGACGCTTCGACACATACTCGTATCTGACACCCACATCTGAGTTTGTGTAAGATAGTTGTTATCTATTCGAATATAGCGATCCCGGTTCTCCCTTTCTGTATTTGTTGTATTTCGGACTTTGGTTCCGAGGAGTTGGTGGTTGTATACCTTGTTGTCATCCTTTAATTCTTTATGTTTGAGTTTTAGGGTGTGTTGGGCATGTTTCGAGCAGGTAGGTCGAGCCTTGGTCTAAATCCTTGTTGCCAGGTTTTTGGTCGTTCCGCTCGAGCGGGTCGTATGGCGCTCGAGCGGAGATTGCACACTCTTAGTATTTTGGTGCTCTGCAAAACTTCTGCATGTGTGATTTCTACGCTCGAGCGGGTTTCTTGCGCTCGAGCGGGTCGCGCTCGAGCGGGCTTGTTGGCGCTCGAGCGGGTGGTACATTTTTGGTAAAAGTTCTGGGATGGGGAGATTTGCGCTCGAGCGAACTGGTTTTTCACGCTCGAGCGGATGTGCTTTATCTTTGTGTCTTGGCACTCGAGCGGGCCTTCTTGTGCTCGAGCGGACCATGGTTTTTGTTCTTGACGCTCGAGCGTTATGTTCTCCGCTCGGGCGGACCTATCGTATATGAGGAGACGGTTGGGCATTTTTGAATCACTTTTTGCATTCACTGTCTCTCTCTTACTTTCTAAAAAGTTATTTTGAGAGCCTCTCTCTCTAGAAACTCCCTTCTCTCTAGGGTTTGATCTAGTTAGAGTGCTTCATTTTCCTTTGGCCTTTGTAAAAGTTGTGTTGATCATCGAGGGCTATCTTTTGATCTAAGAATTTCGGGATTTGGAGCATTTTCATTTTCATCATCTCCTTCGTTGGGTTTCATCTCTTGAGGTAGGGATTCCTACTCACTACTATGGGTTTTGACCTAGATTATTGGGCATTTTGTTAAATGGTTTGATTTTGGGATCTAGGGTTTCAAAATATTAAAAGAGGGTTTCGTTATTTTGATTCTTAAATGTGTATTTTGGGTTTCAAAATAATGATATTGTTATTGGTTGTTGTATATAGACCATTGGGTTCTTGTTGGGAAATGGGGTAGAAAACCCTAATTTGTTGTATAAGTTAATTGGCATAATTAATTTGGGAAAGTTGTTGTTATTTGGAATTGAGTTGGAAATAATGAAATTGGCTCATTATATTGCGAAATGGTGGAGTTGGATTTATTAACCGCTCACTTTTGAAAACATTGATATTTTATCTGTTGGAGCTTTTATTATCTGTTTCGAAATAATTGCTTTGGGCTACCGGTGGAGGGTAGTTATGATTGTTGTAGACAATGCATGATGATTAGGCAAACTAAAACTAATCAATTGGATGTGTCATAAAGTATGACGGTCGATAGAATACATTAACGTTATGTATTGATTGATTGCGTATATGACCTATGAGTATATACGATGTGTGTGTGGGAGGAGATAGGGGATGTACTCCACGGTTTAGGGGAAGATAGGGGATGGACCTCTAAACCGGATGTTGTTTGGGAGGAGATAGGGGATGGACTCCGCTGATACAGCTCATATGCTTGTCAGTTAATGTGTTGATATAGCTCATATGCTTATCTATAGAAGTGTTGATATAGCTCATATGCTTATCTATTGAAGTGTGGATACAGTTTATATGCTCATTGTAGACACCCCATTTTTGACCGTCCTCAAGACTTGGACGTCACCGCTCGAACACTCGGTGATTACTCATGTTCGTGTTTCGTTTTGAGTTCCCGGAGGTCTCGGCCACGCGCCTTGCCTCAGGACCTCTCAACTCGACTGTTCTGTGTTCGGTTTTGCACCAAACACTTGTGTTTTTGTTTCTGAGGGTATAGAGTATCTTGTTAGCTACCCCTGATACCCACCGGCCGTAGCTTGAGGCTACCAGCCATGTTTTGAGGCTACCGGCCATGTTTTCTTGATACTAATGGCCGGTCGGCACTTTATATGGTCGACGGGCACTTTATTTGGCCGGTGACCTCTTTTGCTGGCCAGTTTTCCCCTTTTGCACCCTTCAAGCATGGTGCATGCCAGCTGTGCCAGCTGGAATGCACCAACACTCTCCCCCGTGCATGATGTGGCTGTTTTGAGCCTTTGCATCCCTTTTCCTTCTAGAAGGTTGAACCCTTTGGTCAAGTTTCTTGGGGAAGCTTGACCCTTTGTCATGGCTTCCTCAAGAAGCCTTGACCTGCTTGCCCCCTTTGCCCCTTTCTTATTTAGCTTCTTTGAGAAGCTTCAAGCTTTTGCTTTGCCTATATAAGAACTTCTCCTTCTCCATTGTCAAGGGTTATTGATGTTGAACAAAAAACCAGAGCTTATACATATATATCTGTTAGATACATCTTCTCTCTCTATATTTCTCTCTCTCTCTCCTCTTTTGTGTGTGTTTTGGGGCCTAAAAAGGTTGTTTTGACCTTAGTTTTGCACTAAGACACACACCATCACACCTTGCTTCAACCTTGAGAGGCTTGGAGGGTTTGTTCTTGAGTTTTTGGACTGGTTTTGACCAAAAGAAGGAGGCTGCACCTGCTATGCATCAAGGGTTCTTCAAGGGTAACCTTTTTACTTTAGATTCCCCAATCTTGCACTAGACTTTTGCCTATCTTGCTTATTGTTTTAGACTTTGTGTATAACTGAAGAAAGTCTTATGTTTGCATGCTTAAGGCACTTCATTAAGGTCATTTTATTGTTTGGGGTCGACCTCCCCCTCTTAGGCCTTGTTTGGCCCTTTTGGTGCTCCCTTTGTTGAGCTTTGGTAACCATTGTGTGTTGGCCTTCTCACCACTGAAATCCAGTGGATTTTTAGCGGTGAAGAAGGAGGTTTGAGGTCTTGCATAGGGGAGGGACACCCCTCTCCCTTGGTCTCTCATTTGTGCATGTTTTTGGTTCCTAATGGTAGCATGCATGAGTAGTTGTTCTTGGCTCCATTTCAGAGGTTTTTAGGTATTATTTGGTCACATATTGCCTCTGTCTTTGGTTAGATTTGTGGCCCCTTTCATGCATAGTGCAATTGTTTTGCATTCCCTCATTTTGCCTAGAAATGTGCCATGCATTTAGGCCATGATTCTTGTATGTTATAGCCTAGCTTCATGAAGGTTTTAGCCTTATCTTGCCATGCTCAAGGACTGTTAGGTGCTGGTTTAATCATATTTGCCATGTTTAGGGTAGCCTCTTTGCATTTTGGATTGTGAGCCTTGAAGGTGCGAGTCATGAGCATGTTTTAATTGGGTCATTTCAGTGCTTTGGAATCATTTCTCATGATATTTCAGCCCCTAATCCATGCTTGTATGCCTACATTTACCATCTCTTTCATGCCTTGAAGAGTTGGTCTTTCATGCCTAGGAATAGGTCATTGTGCATGGCCATATGTTTGAGGCTTTGGGGCTGCCAAACCAGTGGGTTTTGAGGCTCACTTTTGCATGCTAGAACTCTGTTTTATGTTGTTTAGTTCATACCATGTGTGGCCATGAAGAGTGGTGGTCTTGTGCTCCATGTTTTGTCTTGATGTATGCCTCTTTGCTTGAATCATTTGGGATGCCATGTGTGTGGGTTTTGGGGCTCATTCTAACATGCCATGGCACTGATTTTGCTGGTCTAATGTCCATGTTTGTCTTCTTTTAAGTATGCTTGAAAGTAGGCTTTTATACCTTAGTCTTGGGACCATCGGTTTGCATGTTTGCCTTGCATGTTGGCACCATCATTTTAGTACCTTTGGCCACTGTTTTTTTGGAGTGTGGCTGAGGTTCCTCCATCCTAGTGTAAATCCATGCATTTGTGTCTTGTAGTATCATCATCACATTGCATGATTATTACATCCTTGTGGTTAATGCATTACTACATGATCATCATTTCGCCTAGTTGTCTACCTAGGTAGTATTGTAGCATTGCATTCCTAACACATTGCATATTTGCATGTTTGGTTGGCATTTACATTTGGCATGTTTTGCTAGCTTGAGTCATTTCACATGCTTGAGCCATATTTGTATGCATACATTGCATTGTTTGGTTTGGGGTGTCAAACCAAACATGGGAATTGAGGTGCGTTCGTACTCGAAGTGATGTAACGCGCCTCGATCCTCGGTCGCCGACGCCCTTGACATCAATATGATAAGGTGTTAGCACTCATCTCTTTTTGCATTCATTTACATTGAAGGGCAAACTTGGCTTCTTAGGCCATCATGCCTAATTGATGGCCCGAGGGTCGAGGGTCATGCTCCCTTGAGTCCCTTGCATGATGGGGAGTGTGTCCATGCTTACATTTGCTTGAAAGTTCCATGCCATACACTGCTTGCCCTCTATTGCTGTCAAAACTGATTTCTGCAGGAAGTTTTGGCCGACCGGCCATCTCCAGTGCCGACCGGCCATCAATGAATGGCCGATAGCTTCATCAGTGGCCGGTGGCCATTCCTCCCAGCCGGTGGTGTTCCACAGTGTGCATAGAATCTGTCCTGAGACTTGTGTAGAGGAGCTAGGCAGTGAAAACAGAGGCAGTAATGCTATGGCAGCGTGCTTCCGAGCAGTACGAGTCAAGCATGCATCATCCAAACATTTTGAAGGCGGGGCTGCGGCTATTTCATTTCTGCGTTTGATTTTTTTTTTAATTAATTAGGAATTCTGTAATAATTAATTAAGTAGTTAGCTATTTATTTGGTTATGTAATATTTATTCGGACCCTCCGAGCGAGGGCAATTCTGTAATAAGTGTGTGTGAGTGTGTGTATGTCTTCCAACCCCACGTTTTTCTTCCCTTTTATTTACTAGCTTTCGATGGTTAGATTAGGGCATGTTTCAATTTGCATACAGTATGATAGCATGCGTGCATCTATACATTTGTCTTACATGCACCGGGCTCGGTACATCATGCTAACTGCATTCGTATTTCAATTCCAAGTTGAGTACTTGTTAATTGTAGCATTTCACATGCCATCTTTAGGATAGCCGAGCCTATTGTAGTTGCATCTTGCGTATGTTGCATTAACCATCTTGACATGAACTAGGATCATGCATATGATTGCTAACTAGTTTCTGTTTTGGCTTGGAGTACTAGGTAAGCTTTTATGCCTTAGCATACGGCATGCGTGTGAGTGTTGCCATGACAGCATGATTACCATGAGGCTAGTTGCTTATGTGATATAACTGCTTGAATGCCTGTGGATGGAGGTTGAATTACCTAAATTGGAATAATACATCAAAACTGTGAGTTTTAAGCCCACTTGAGGATGGCAAAAATCTGCATTTTTTAGCCTACTTGCGAGTAGCAAACCATTTTTCAAAACAAACATGAAATGTTTTGTTCCAATTTCGGCGATTTGGTCTATACTTGTTTGCTGCGCGCATAACATAGTAATTCTAGGCTAATAACCGAAATAAGAGCATATAATGTTTTCAAAACAAGATATCACGGTTAGTAGAGGCCAATCTTTGATCGGGCGAGAGGGGGTGCTCATAGCTGACCTTTCCCAATCGTACCCAAGTTCCCGAGCCGAGGCAACTTTAGTGATGACGGACACGTGGCCTTTGGCACTGAGTCAGGGTTTCCTAAATTTCCCTTTAAAAAATATTTAGGTGGCGACTCTGTATCTGGCAAAGCAGTCCATGTTTGGCACTTCTTTCAAAAATCTGTTTTCTCAAAACGATTTGCCGGATTTGGACTCTTTGGTTCAGATTAAGAACCCTGACAAATTGAGGCCGAACTGTAGGGTGAGGCCCCCACCGGGGCGCGTCTACACTTATCTATCGAAGTGTTGATATAGCTAGTATGCTTATCTATTGTGAAATGAGAAATGTTTAATATGAGTCACTGTCTCATGTAAATTGTTGGCCAGGTTCTGAGCCGCTATTGTGAATTGGGAATTTGATAAGAAATGGAAAATGAAATGAAACATAGACATAGTGGTCATGTAATGGAAATGGGTTATGAATTGATTTATGGGAATTTAACATTTATCAATTGCTAATGTCTTAGTTACTGCTCATACTATGTTTAGCATATCTCTACTGGGCGTTGGCTCACCCTATATGGGACATTATTTTCAGGTACAGTTAACATGCCACCTCCATGGACATAGCTTGGATGGATATGGGAGTTGAAGACTCTTTTGATTATTTTGTTTGTATTACATGTATATCAAGCCAAGGGCTTATTTTGTATAGAGTTAGTACTCTTCTTTTGTGTAACCAAGTGTTGACTTGGAAAGCTGTAAGCCCATAGGGCATTTGCTTTTGTGTTAACATGTAATACTGTTGTAAGGACTACTCTGATGAATAGAAATGGTTGATTTCTTTTATATCAATGCATGTCTAAAGTGATGGGTTTTATGTATTATTTTGAGGGCGTTACAACTTGGTATCAGAGCGTACCGGGTTCGAATACTTTGGGTACGTGGGAAGTGATTAGTATCACAATGGGTTTGTCTCGCTTGCTAGAGACTTAGATGTAATGTTATATGCTTATGTGACTACTTGGGTATGGGATTTGATTTCTAGGATATTGATTGAATCCTTGGGTTCCTGTGAGTCTTGTTGGAAAAGCACTTGATCAATGTTGTTTCTAACCGGAACTCTAGTAACACCTCGGGACTATCATTATCCGGGAATGAAATTCGTAAGTGCTTATGTGCTAATGTGCTTACGTGGAGTGAATTACAGTTGTCCATGCATTAGGACGCGAGTGTTTAGTTTCGGCACATTTATGAATGTGCTAACGTGTTCGTTACCTTTAATAGGATGTCAAGACGAGGACAAGGTGGTAGGCGTGGTAGGCCTAGGAGGCAGGAAGTGCCTTTACCGGATGACGTTCCGGCAATGCAGGAGGGAGTTGGTCAGGCCAATGTGGCAGAGCCAGCGGGTCAGTAGGCGATGAGCGCCTTGGCCCGAGAGATAGCAAGAGCTTTGGGTACTCTCAGAGCTGAGAATCAGGCTGTTGAGGCAGGGCCTTCTTTCCTAAAGAGGGAATTCTTCCGGTCTAATCTAGACGAGTTTGTTGGGGATCCGAAGGAGCCACTTAAGGCTGACGAGTGGTTGGAACGGATGGAGAAGACGTTCGAGATGCTTGCCATCGAGGACGAGGCTTTAAAGGTGACCTTGTCATCCTTCCAACTGAAGGGAGATGCGGGTCAGTGGTGGAAGTACGAGAAGGGCCGTGTTAGTGGTACATGGGGGGCTTTTGTAGATGCCTTCCAGGAGAAGTTCTTATCTTCAGTTGCTAAGGAGAAGCTGAGGGAGCAGTTTTGCCAGCTTAAACAGCAGGGCTTGTCAGTTGCCAAGTTTGAGGCTACATTTACCAGTTTGTCCAGGTTTGCACCTGAACTTGTGGCGTCCGAGGAACGCCGTTGCTTTGAGTTTGAGCGGAAGTTGAGGCGTGGACTCAAGTTGAGGGTTGGAGGGCCGTTTATCCGAGAGTATAGATGTTTGGTGGATGCTGCAGCTCATATGGAGATTATGATGCAGGAGGAGGAGGAAGGGCAGAGAGGCTCCAAGAGGAGCCAAGATGGTCAGGGTGATGGCAGGAGACAGAGGGGTTCTAACCCTCAGCAGTCTCAGGGTGGTTTAGCTAGATCGACCTTTCCAGTGCCGAGTGCAGGCTCTGGGAGAGGTAATCAGGGAGGTTTGACTTGTTTTGCATGTGGCCAGCTGGGTCACAAGTCTTCGGTTTGCCCGCAGAAGGGAGGGGGTCAGCGAGCTGCTTCCTCTTTAGCTAGACCACAGGGCCAGAGTCAGGGCAGGGGCCAGCCTTTGTCTTGCTATCAGTGTGGTCAGCCTGGGCACCTGAAAAGGTTTTGCCCACAGTTGAGTGCCACTTCGGGGGCGTCTGGTTCTAGGCAGACGCAGAGTTATCAGCCAGCTCAGTCTGTACAAGCCTCGAGGGCCAATCCGGGAGCTTCGTCATCCCAGTCTGTGCAGCAGTCTTTTGCTCCTAGAGGTGAGCAGGTGGATCAGGGGCCTACAGGGCGCGTGTATGCTGTTACCGCGCAGGACCTAGTATCGGCTCCATCAGTTGTGAGAGGTACCTTTCTGTTTTGAAACTCAGTTGCTAGTGTGTTGATTGATACGGGTGCGTCTCATTCTTTTGTATCTGCTGCATTTGCATCTGTGTTGGAGTTGGAGTTGGCACTATTAGCATCTCCTATTTGTGTAGTATCACCTGTTGGGGGTGAATTGATTTTGAAACACGGATGTAGAGGTTGTGATATAGAGGTCGCCGACCGTAGGCTTCCTTTTCCCTTTGTTGTTATGCCCATAAAGGGTTTTGATGTTATTTTGGGTATGGACTGGTTATCGTCATACCGGACTGTTATTGATTGCTACCGCCAGAGGGTCACAGTTTGTACCTTGAGTGGGGAGTGTTTCCATTTCTTGGGGGATCGGGTTGATAGTGTGTTGCCACCAGTGTATGATCCGCGAGGGCGGAATGAGCTTAGTGGTCTACTTGCTAGCGTTATGAGTGGTGAGTGTGATGAGACCCAGACTGTATTGCCGAGGGTGGTTTGTGAGTATTCGGATGTTTTTCCCGAGGACCTCGTTAGTTTGCCACCTCACCGAGAGATAGAGTTCTCTATTGATTTAGTGCCCAGCACGGCACCGATTTCTATGGCACCTTATCGCTTTGCCCCAGCCGAGTTGAGTGAATTGAAGATTCAGCTCCAGGAGTTGTTAGATAAGGGTTTTGTTCGCCCTAGTGTTTCGCCGTGGGGAGCACCGGCCCTCTTTGCTAAAAAGAAAGATGGTGCCTTGAGACTTTGTATCGACTATCGGAAGTTGAATCGGGCTACGGTTAAGAATAAATACCCTATGCCCCGTATAGATGATCTGTTTGACCAGTTGAAGGGTTCCCGTTGTTTCTCTAAGATAGACTTGAGATCGAGTTACCACCAGTTGAGGGTCAGGGAGGAGGATATTCCGAAGACGGCATTCCGTACGCGGTATGGTCATTATGAGTTTCTGGTGATGCCATTTGGGCTTACCAATGCACCGGCAGTCTTTATGGACTTGATGAACCGGATTTTTCGGGAATTCTTAGATCGATTTGTGGTCGTTTTCGTGGACGACATTCTTATCTATTCACCTTCAGAGGAGGAGCACGAGGAACACTAGAGAGTGGTGCTTGAGTTGCTTAGAGCCCATAGGCTGTATGCCAAGTTTGGGAAGTGTGAGTTCTGGCTAGGGGAAGTCAAATTCTTAGGCCATGTGGTATCCGAGGAAGGGGTGTCTGTTGATACATCCAAGGTAGAGGCAGTGCAAGATTGGGCACAGCCTAAGAGTATGTTTGAGATCCGCAGTTTTCTAGGGTTAGCTGGGTATTACCGCCGGTTTGTGAAGGATTTCTCTAGGCTAGCTTCGCCGTTGACTAGATTGACACGGAAAGGGGTCAATTTTGTGTGGAGTGAGACTTGTGAAAAGTCGTTCCAAGAGTTGAAGGTTAGATTGACCACCACTCCGGTGTTGATTATTCCGGAGAGAGGGTTGGGTTATGCAGTCTATTGTGATGCCTCACAAGAGGGGAAAGTGGTTGCCTATGGCTCACGTCAGTTGAAAATTCACGAGAAGAATTACCCTACACATGACCTAGAACTAGCAGCAGTGATCTTTGCCTTGAAGATTTGGAGGCACTACCTTTATGGTGAGAGGTTCGAGGTGTTCTCGGACGATAAGAGTTTGAAGTATCTGTTTACACAGAGAGACTTGAATTTGAGGTAGAGAAGGTGGATGGAGAGTTCATAGAGGACTATGATTTTGAGTTGCACTATCACCCGGGAAAGGCCAATGTTGTGGCCGATGCCCTTAGCAGAAATCCATTAGTGATGTAGCTTGTATAGCCATCCGGGAGTGGGAGATGTTGGGGCACTCGACGAGTTTGATTTGCTTCTTGGCGAATCCGTTGAGGCTGCGGCCTTGTTTTCTGTTGTTGCATAGCCTACACTTGTGACTCGAGTGTTAGAGGCACAGAGAGGTGACCTTGAGGTAGAATCCCTCCGAGAGAAGATCTCCAGTGGGAAGGTTGAGAAGGGTTTGGCTGAGTATCCCGACCAGAGTGTTAGATACCGAGACCGTTTGTTTGTGCCGGAGTCTTGCTGAGAGGAAGTACTCCGAGAGTTTCACCATTCACGCCTTGTGGTGCATCCGGGAGGCACTAAGATGTATCGTGATTTCGGTTGCCAGTTTTGGTGGCGGGGTATGAAGAGAGATGTGGCTGTTTTCGTAACGAAGTGCCTTACTTGCCAACAAGTGAAGGCCGAGTATCAGAGGCCAGCGGGTTTGTTGCAACCCTTGCCTATTGCCGAGTGGAAGTGGGAGCATGTCACTATGGACTTCGTTGTAGGTCTTCCGAGGACTCAGCGGGGTAGTGATGATATTTGGGTGGTTGTAGACCGGTTGACTAAGTCAGCGCACTTTATCCCTATGCGCGTGAGAGATTCGGTAGATCACCTTGCCGATTTGTATATTCGGGACATAGTGAGATTGCATGGGGTCCCAGTGACGATCGTCTCAGATAGAGATCCTCGTTTTACTTCTAGGTTGTGGCAGAGTTTGCAGAGTGCCTTGGGCACTAAGTTGACCTTTAGTATGGCTTATCATCCGTAGACTGATGGGCAGTCTGAGCGTACTATTCAGATCCTTGAGGACATGCTTCGGGGTTGTGTCCTTGACTTTAGTGGGACGTGGGAGAGGCACTTGCCATTGGTGGAGTTTGCCTACAACAACAGTTTTTAGCCTAGCATGGGTATGGCATCGTTTGAGGCCTTGTATGGCCGACCGTGTAGATCTCCAATTTGTTAGGCCGAGGTGGGTGATGCACCTTTGTTGGGTCCGGAGTTGGTTAGGGAGACGACGGAGAAAGTTGAGCTTATCCGTAGGAGGCTTGTTACAGCCCAGAGTCGCCAAAAGAGTTATGCCGACCGTAGAAGGAGGCCTTTGGCGTTTGAGATAGATGATCATGTTTTCTTGAAAATATCACCTAGGCGAGGTTTGATGAGATTTGGGAAGAGTGGGAAGTTATCCCCTCGGTTTATTGGTCCCTTTGAGATCCTTGAGAGGGTTGGGGAAGTTGCTTATCGTTTGGCTTTGCCACCGTAGTTGTCCGGGGTGCATGACATGTTTCATGTTAGTATGCTTCAGAAGTACGAGCCGGATCCGTCCCATGTGTTAGATTGGACCGACTTAGAAGTAGATGAGGATGCCTCATATGAAGAGAGACCAGTTCGGGTCTTGGATAGGCGGGATCAAGTCTTGGCGGCAAGACCATTCCTTGGTAAAAGTTTGTGTGAAGCATCACGGAGTGGAGGAAGCCACTTGGGAACGTGGTTGGAAGTCCGTGAAAAGTATCCGGACATGTTGTTGATGTGTAATCATGTAATGAAATTTTGTAATAATATTGAACTTTAAGAACATTATATATGTCTTAAGTTGTAAAACATTGTAAATGTTTTGGTAAATGGAAGCTATGTTAACATTGTCCATGTTAAGTATATTGTGAAAATGCAAGCATGATATTAATGTTGCATGTGTTAAGGAATTGTGGAAAATGAGTTGAAGTTGGTAAATTTCAAAGGAATGCATGTTGATAATGCAGGTTGTTATGTATAATGTGAAATGCCTCTTGAAAAGAGATGGGATTGACCGGTAATGGGTCAGATTGTTTAATATTATGTTGTAATATTGTGGGGGAATGGAGAAAACTTGTTTTTGAAAACTTGTATTTAATTTTGGGGACAAAATTCTTTAAGGGGTGAAGGTTATAGCGATCCCAGTTCTCCCTTTCTGTATTTGTTGTATTTCGGACTTTGGTTCCGAGGAGTTGGTGGTTGTATACCTTGTTGTCATCCTTTAATTCTTTATGTTTGAGTTTTAGGGTGTGTTGGGCATGTTTCGAGCAGGTAGGTCGAGCCTTGGTCTAAATCCTTGTTGCCAGGTTTTTGGTCGTTCCGCTTGAGCGGGTCGTATGGCGCTCGAGCGGAGATTGCACACTCCCAGTATTTTGGTGCTCTGCAAAACTTCTGCATGTGTGATTTCTACGCTCGAGCGGGTTTCTTGCGCTCGAGCGGGTCGCGCTCGAGCGGGCTTGTTGGCGCTCGAGCGGGTGGTACATTTTTGGTAAAAGTTCTGGGAGGGGGAGATTTGCGCTCGAGCGGACTGGTTTTTCACGCTCGAGCGGATGTGCTTTATCTTTGTGTCTTGGCACTCGAGCGGACCATGGTTTTTGTTCTTGACGCTCGGGCGTTATGTTCTCCGCTCGAGCGGACCTATCGTATATGAGGAGGCGGTGGGCATTTTTGAATCACTTTTTGCATTCACTCTCTCTCTCTCTTACTTTCTAAAAAGTTATTTTGAGAGCGTCTCTCTCTAGAAACTCCCTTGTTTCTAGGGTTTGATCTAGTTAGAGTGCTTCCTTTCCTTCGGCCTTTGTAAAAGTTGTGTTGATCGTCGAGGGCTATCTTTTGATCCAAGAATTTCGGGATTTGGAGCATTTTCATTTTCGTCATCTCTTTCGTTGGGTTTCATCTCTTGAGGTAGGGATTCCTACTCACTACTATGGGTTTTGACCTAGATTATTGGGCATTTTGTTAAATGGTTTGATTTTGGGATCTAGGGTTTCAAAATGTTAAAAGAGGGTTTTGTTATTTTGATTCTTAAATGTGTATTTTGGGTTTCAAAATAATGATATTGTTGTTGGTTGTTATATATAGACCATTGGGTTCTTGTTGGGAAATGGGGTAGAAAGCCCTAATTTGTTGTATAAGTTAATTGGTATAATTAATTTGGGAAAGTTGTTGTTATTTGGAATTGAGTTGGAAATAATGAAATTGGCTCATTATATTGCGAAATGGTGGAGTTGGATTTATTAACTGCTCACTTTTGAAAACATTGATATTTTATCTGTTGGAGCTTTTATTATCTGTTTAGAAATAATTGCTTTGGACTACCGGTGGAGGGTAGCTATGATTGTTGTAGACAATGCATGATGATTAGGCAAACTAAAACTAATCAATTAGATGTGTCATAGAGTATGACGGTCGATAGAATACATTAACGTTATGTATTGATTGATTGCGTATATGACCTATGAGTATATACGATGTGTGTGTGGAAGGAAATAGGGGATGTACTCCACGGTTTAGGGGAAGATAGGGGATGGACCTCTAAACCGGATGTTGTTTGGGAGGAGATAGGGGATGGACTCCGCTGATACAGCTCATATGCTTGTCAATTAATGTGTTGATATAGCTCATATGCTTATCTATGGAAGTGCTGATATAGCTCATATGCTTATCTGTTGAAGTGTGGATACAGCTTATATGCTCATCTATCGAAGTGTTGATATAGCTAGTATGCTTATCTATTGTGAAATGGGAAATGTTTAATATGAGTCACTCTCTCATGTAAATTGTTGGCCAGGTTCTGAGCCGCTATTGTGAATTGGGAATTTGATAAGAAATGGAAAATGAAATGAAACATGGACATAGTGGTCATGTAAGGGAAATGGGTTATGAATTGATTTATGGGAATTTAACATTTATCAATTGCTAATGTCTTAGTTACTGCTCATACTGTGTTTAGCATATCTCTACTGGGCGTTGGCTCACCCTATATGGGACATTATTTTCAGGTACAGGTAACATGCCACCTCCAAGAACATAGCTTGGATGGATATGGGAGTTGAAGACTCTTTTGATTATTTTTTTTGTATTACATGTATATCAAGCCAAGGGCTTATTTTGTATAGAGTTAGTACTCTCCTTTTGTGTACCCAAGTGTTGACTTGGAAAGCTGTAAGCCCATAGGGCATTTGCTTTTGTGTTAACATGTAATACTGCTGTAAGGACTACTCTGATGAATAGAAATGGTTGATTTCTTTTATATCAATGCATGTCTAAAGTGATGGGTTTTATGTATTATTTTGAGGGAGTTACATTGATTCATCTACTTTATAATTTTGTTGAAAACAGTATAAACTCATCATATGTATATATAGACATATAGAGAATTAAGAATATTCAACATAAAACACAACCAATAAAAAATTAATAAAATTCAAACATTTACCAGCATTTGGTTGATGGTGGCCCATAATCAGATCCAATATGCCAACTCAAGTTTCAATTTCCATTAGGTTTGCACACTCCATATAGCCTATGCCATACGGACTCAGGTGTGGTGTGTATCTAGGAGTCGGACTGTTCAAAATTAAAAATTGAGGATACGTTGATATGGATTCAAATTTGGATATAGGTACGGAGATAAGTTAAATAGTTTTTTTTAAAAAATATATTTATTATATAATGATGAGTTAAAAAAGGTTAAGACCCAGCCCATATTATTAATAGAGATGTTGGCTAGATATAAAATACTAAAACACTTAAGGTTTTATTGTTGAACACAGTTTATAAATAGGCCCAAACTTTTTATTTATTTATTTGGTCAATTCCATTAGAGTTTAGGACTTAGTAGCAGGAATCGTCGGAAGGGGAGACGATTCTCATCTAGAATCGTGATTCAGTGATTCATAGCAAGATTGAAGGCGACATAGAAGGGGAGAGATAGAATCATGGATCTAACTAGATGGGAGTGATGGCGACACAGAAAGGGAGAGAGAGAGAGAGAGAGAGAGAGAGAGAGAGAGAAGAGAGAGAGAAGAGAGAGAGAGAGAGGCGAGACTGCAAAGAAGCAGCAGCTGCTAGGGTTTATTTTGATGCTTATGTGGTAAATTATAAACATGAGAGTTGGGCTTGGGAATTTTTTTTAGACCCATGCAACATTTGTTTGGGCTTGTGAGCTATTTTATTTAGTGTTTGGGTTACTAGTTGATTTGCATCATAAACATGAGAGTTGGGCTTGGGATTTTTTTATTAGACCCCGACAGGCATTTATTTGGGCTTGTGCACTGTTTTATCAATTGTTTAGGTTTCCAAATTGACATACATATTTATTTTGTCTATCTAATGGGAATTTATAAAATATTTATATTTTGTTAGCAACTTTATTTTTTTCATTTATAACATATATATATATATATATATATATGTCAATTTATTTATTAAAAAAATATATGTACATATATGTCAATTAAAAATAAAAAAAATTATATAGATAATTAATAAAAATAATACATAAGCGCTCTTAATCTAAAACTCCTCTAAGTGGCCACATTCCCCCGCTCTCGCTTCTGCTTTGTGCAACTAAGGTTTATGATACAAACCAGCCAATAGGCCCAAACTTTTATTTATTTAATTGGGTTCCATTAGGGTTTATGGTACAAACCAGCCAATAGGCCCAAGCTTTAATTTATTTATCCGGGTCAAGCCCATTAGGGTTATGAAACAAGCCAGCAGCCAGCCAAACTTTTCTCTTCTCTTCTCTCTTTCACACACGCACAGCTGCAAGATGATGGAAGTCTTTGTTTCTTTTCTTCTCTCACACAAGCACAACACGAGCAAGAGAGAGAGAGAGAGAGAGAGAGAGAGAAGATCGAAAGACAGAGAAATAGAGATTTATGATTCCTACTACTAAGGATTCATAAAATCTAGATCTTGAACCCAGATGTAAGTATTTCAACCTTTTTCCTCTTTGATTAGCCGTGTTTGAAAGAGAGAAGGCTAATCCGACACCAATCCCACACCCATACCCATACCCGTGTCGTGTCGTGTCGTGTCATGTTGAAACAGGTACTTAGCCCCAAACTGCCAAGTCCATGTAACGTAACATGTAGCTAATATATAGTAGGATTGATATTACTTATTAAAAAAGGAAAAAAATAGTAGGATTGATATTAATGGTGGTTAGAAATAAGAGGAAAATGGATTTACTACACTAGTATGGCTAATAACTTAAGTTTTACTAATCTTGATTAGAAAGAATTGAAAAACAATAACTATATTATTTAAAATAGACAAAAAAAAATAGGAATAGAGAGAACATATAGTGAAACAGATATAGATACATATTGGATTTTCTTATTTTATGAGTATAGATAATAAAAAAAATGAAAATACAAATCATAAAGAGAAAATTGTTGAAAAGTCCAATCCAAAGAGGATATAAGACAATAGGTCCAGTGAATATTTTTTTTTCTTTATGAGAAGTCCACCCTTTGTGAAATAGTTTGGCGAGAAGTTCTTTTGTTATTTTGGAGGATATTTTATTTCCAATTTTACCCCTTAATTTATTTGTTGACTTTTTTTTATCTGTTTAATTTTTGTGACTACCTGTTCAAATTTATATCTACGTGCTCAAACTATTTTCCCATCTGTTCATTCTTTTCTCTCAACCTATCTGTTTAATTTTTGAACAGATATGAGCCTTTTGGAGAGAGAAGAGAGTGATATGTTCAAATTCACAAACTTTGTTTTTCTTATCTGTTGAAATCCCCCACAACATAGATATACAAAGAAATGACTTCACTGATCTGTCAAAAATATCAGAATTACCAAAGATTTGATCTATTTCCTGTCTTTTATATACTTTCCATCACATTACAGTCTTTCCTACCCCATCCTACTAATAACACAATTAAAACATCTAAAATTACGCAAAAAAATAGAATGAAATAAAATAAAATCCTCCAAAAATACAATAAACCGTTCCCCCTAAAATGGCCCAAATCTCTACAAATCCATCTCATGAACAAAAATGTCATCATTGTCACATACCAAACTCCACATCTTTGCAACTTGACTCTTCATCGTTCAACAGTTCCTGCAAAAACAAAAGCACCAAAACAAACAAACCATTAATTTTTATTTTTTTAGCTCTGAGAAACAATTCGTCGAACAAGAAAAGTTTACTATCCATTTTTCAAACTCACCTGTGAACTATTGCTAGCATGAAATCATTTACTTTTTGTTTTGTAAGGATGCTCATATATAGATATAAACAATTTAAGAGTGTAATGTTGTACTCTTTTAATTACATGAAAGTATTTGAACCAAAAGTGTGTATAAAAACAGAACAATTATAGTGTGGGAATAGTATTGAAGGCAACAACAGATTAGAAATTGGAGATGAGAAAATGAAAGATAACTGCAGTACCAAAATCACTGTCGAGAAAATCACCGTCATCGAATGGCAGTTAGATCTTCTTGATAGGGCTGAGTTGGATTGAGCCGTGTTAGTGCGCTTTAGTTTGGGGTTACTTAGTTTATTATTCCTTTTAGTATGTTTGAATTAGTAGTGACGTGTAGTTTTAATACTTTGTTCAGAGCACTATTTGGACTTTCACATACTTTTATTCGAGGATTATATATTAAAATTTTCGTTTCAGGTGATAGTTTCATGCTACTCTTTGATAAATGTTTTCCCTAACCTCTGAACTGTTTGAAAATTAAAATTGTTCTTATCATGACTAAACTGTTTTATAAATTATTATTTATTGTAGACACCCCATTTTTGACCGTCCTCAAGACTTGGACGTCACCGATTGAACACTCAGTTGATCACCCTTGTTTGTGTTCGTCTTGAGTTCCCGGAGGCTTGGCAACGCGCCTCGCCTCAGGATCTCTCGACTCGACTGTTTTGTGTCTGGTTTTGCACCAAACACTTGTGTTTTGCCTTTGAGAGGCAGGGTAGGGCTTGTAGACCATCCCCACCCATCACCGGCCAGGGCTTGAGGCCACCGGCTGTGTTTTGTGGCCACCGGCCAAATGTTTGGCCGGCCGGCACTATAGATGGCCGGCCGGCTATCTTTTTTGGTCAATTGCATCTTTGGCCGGCCGACTACTGTGCATCTGCTTTTGTAGATATTTTCTCACAGCTGGCATGCATTTGGCTCCCCTCCATACACGTGTATGGAGGGATCTCTCTCTTTAGAAGCTTGTCTTGTAAGCTTTACAAGACAAAAAGCTCTATAAAAGAGAGGTCTTCTCTCTTGGTCAGGGGTTAGACATTTTTTTTGGGCAACATTTTTAGGGTTTGAGTTCTAGGGTTAGGGTTTGTTCATCTCCCATCTCCCTATCTCTCTCTTGTGTGTGTTTAGGCTTAGATTTGCACACAAACACACCACCACACCTCATTTCTTGGAGCTGAGGCCCTTGAGGGTTGTTTTTAGAGTTTTGAAGTTGATTTCAACCTCAAGAAGCTGCTGGAGCTCCATTGTTGAAGAAGGTCTACAAGGGTAATCACTTTTCCCTTTTATTCCCCATTTTTGCACACTACTTTCACCTATCTTGCAACTATTTTTTGGCTTTGCATATAATACGTAAAAGTTCTGTTTTTAAGGCCTCTAAATAGTTTGTTAAGAGTGTTTTAAGCTTTGGGGTTGTTTGACCCCTCTAAGCCTTGTTTGGCCCTTGTTTTGTGCCATTTTGTGTGAGCTCCGGGACCATAATGTTTGGGCCTCCTCACCACTGAAATCTTGAGGGATTTCAGAGGTGAGGATGGTGCCTTGAGGTCCTAGGAAGGAGAGGGCCACCCCCTCTCCTTGTTGTCCTTGAAAAGGGCACTTTTTGCCTCTTGAGGGAGCACCTAGTTTAGGTTCATGTTGGCCATGCCTTAACTGATTTTTATGCTTATTATGCCATGAAATAGCATTGAGTTGAGTTGGTTTTGGTACACCATGCTTGCTTAGCATACATGCCTTGTAATGCCATTTTGTTGCCTTAACATGCATCTAGGTTTTAACCCTTGTTCAAGCATGTTTTAGGCCTAGCTTTGTGAAGCTTTCATGTTTATTTTGCCATGTTTGAGGTCTGTCCTTGGCTGTTTTGGTCGACCATAGCTTGCATTGCATGCCCCCTTTGCATTTTGGGCTTGTTGGCCTTAAGTGTGTAAGTGTGTAGCATGCCTTGTTTGTATCATTTCAATGGTTTGGAACCGCTTAACATGTTATTTCAGTCCTTATAACATGCCTATATGCTTGCATTTAATCCTCCTTCAATGTGTTTAAAGGTTGTTACCTTATGCCCCTTGTTTAGGCCTCGGAGTATGCTTGCACTTTTAGACCACTTAGATGCCATCTAAGTGCACCCTTGGCTTTGTTTAAGTCTGTATTTGACTTGTTTTAAGTCCCCTTAGCCTTGTGAGGTTTGGTGGACTTGACCTTGGTTTAAGCCTCCTTGGCTTGCCTTAAGTACTTGGGCCATTGTGGCATGTTTTGCTTGTCTTGTTTAAATTGATTTGGTATCATCTTATAACATGATTTTAGAGCTTAATGCATGCCATATGTCCATGTTTGCATCCTCTTGAGTGTGCTTGAGAATTGCTCTTTAATGCTTGAAGTGTTGGAGATCATTTGCATGCATGTTTGTGTGCCTATTAGTCCTTCATTTTTGAGCACCTTGGCCACTGTTTTAGGCCTAGTAAGGGCTGCCTAAACCATGTTTAAGTCCACCTCTTTGCTTGTTGCATGTACTCCTTGTATGTTGTAGCATATTGATGAGGTGTTGCATGTTTGAACTTACATGATTGAATGAAGTCACATGCTTGCTCGCATGCTTAAACACCCACATTGTACCTTGCATGCTTATTGGTTGCATTGTCTCATGCCTTGCATGTTTTGTATGCTTCTTTGCATCTCCATGTTGCATGCTAGCTAACATGCTTAGGTTGCATTGCATTAGCATGCATACTTGGCCTCTTGAATTGCTTATGATAGAGGTTGAGTTCCCCTTGGTTTGATTATGTGCATTGCATTCCATATTAAATGTGCACACTTGGCTTCTTGGGCCATCACGCATGGAAATGCGCGATTGGTGGTCCGAGAACCAAGGTTCATGTCCCTTTGAGTCATAAACATGATATGGGGTGTGATTGGTGCATACATTGCTTGAAATGCATTGCCATGCCAAGTATTGCCCTCTGCTGCTGTCAAACCAGATTTTGCAGGAATTTTTGTCCGGTCGGCTAAATACAGTGCCGACCGGCTATCATTTTTGGCCGGTGGATTAAATTCATGGCCGGTGACCATTCTACATGGCCGGTGGTGTTCTCCTTCAGCCGGTGGTGTTTCCCAGCATCCAGAGAGTAAACCCTGAGGCTTTGGCAGTCTTCAGAGGAGCAGAGCAGGGAAAACAGAGGCATCTTGTGCATGGTGGCGGATTTCCGAGCAAAACCGAGCGCGCACTGCATTGGGTCTTCATCCCGGGACTGTTTATCGCTTAAATTAGATTAATTAATTTGCTTAATTAATTTAGTTGGTCTGTGATAAGTAATTAGCTAGGATAGTTGATTATTTATTCAGTCTGTATTATTCTTTCGGTCCCTCCGAGCGAGGGCAAGTTTGTAATAAGTGTGGGTGAGTGTGTGAATGTCTTCCAACCCCCACTTCTTTCTCCCTTTTACTTACCTGCTTTGATGGTTAGTATTAGGACATGTTTACTTTAGCATACCTCATGTTATGCATGCGTGCATCATTCGTCAGTATTGCATGCACCGGGCTCGGCGCATCATGCTAATTGCATTATATTTCAAATTTAACTTTGAATACATGCTTCCTGTGCATCTCACATGCCATCCTTAGATTAGCCGAGCCTATTCTAGTGACATTTTGCATGTGATGCATTAGGCACTTAACATGGACTTGGATCATGCATTGATCGCTAACATGTTTTTATTTTGGCATGGAGTACTTTGTAAGTATTTATGCTTTAGCATACCACATGCGTGTGAATGGTACCATGACAGCATGCTTACCTTGTGGCTAGATGCTTATGTGATAAACTGCCTGAATGCCTGTGGGTGAAGGTTGGATTGTTTGAGTTGGAACAACTCGTTGAAATCCGTGTTTTTAGCCTACTTGTGAGTAGCAAATTTCAAAACGTTTCCAAACAAACGGATATGCAATGCTTTGTTCCAAATTAGGTGATCTAGTCTATACTTGTTTTGCTGTGCGCATCACATAGTAATTCTAGCTAATTAATTGGAATAAGAACACATAACGTTTTCAAAATTGGATATCATGGTTAGTAAAGGCCGATCTTCGGATCGGGCGAGAGGGGGTGCTCATAGCTGACCTTCCCCAATCGTACCCAAGTTCCCGAGCCGAGGCAACTTTGGTGATGACGGACACGTGGCCTTTGGCACCGAGTCAGGGTTTCCTAAATTTCCCAAAATAAAATATTTAGGTGGCGACTCTGTATCTGGCAAAGCAGTCCATGTTTGGCACTTCTTTCAAAAAAATCTGTTTTTCTCAAAACGATTTGCCGGATTTGGACTCTTTGGTTCAGATTAAGAACCGACAACAAAAGGGAGTCCGAACTGTAGAGTGAAGCCCAAGGGCGCGTCTACAGTTTCTGGCGACTCTGCTGGGAGTTTAGAGAGCTTGACTCGAACTCGTGATATCCTGTTTTTGATTTCATTTATGTGTCTCTTTGCATTGCATGTGCATTGGTGCGCCTAGGACACCGTGTTGGCCATCTGCTATTCCTGAGCGGTTTGCCGGAGGCTTGTCTTGTCAAGGCATGACCATAAGGCTGACCGGTTGCGGGCTCTGCCAGTATGGGAACACAAACCCCGGTTTTACCGGGGCACCCCTTTGACCATTCGACCTAGTGCATATTTGGAATTCATAGTGACCATTCCAAACTAGGACAGGTTGCTTGCCCGATGTTAGGTTGTTTGAAACCGTTGTGTGCATAGTGAAACCCTAGTTCCTGACAAAATAGAACAGGGAAACCCTACCCCAACATAGAGGTGTTTCGTCTCTCTTTTACTTGCTATGTGCTGTTAGGATGTATCCCTACAGGAATGCGCATATCAGTTTGCAAATTTGAGTATCGGGTCTGAGGGCATCAGTATCAGTATCTGTGAGAATCAGTTATGTTTGTGGGTATCCGATTTAGTATTTTGGGGCAGTGATTCTGGGGAACTGTGATTGGTAGAAGAGTACAGTCGTTCGGCCATACCTGCGTTTGATCCGTTTGGGCTGAAATGCTGCTTGTCTTTCTTTTCAGTTCAGAAAGTTGATCCAGGATAACTAGTGTTTCCCCTTTGCTGAGGCAAGACTTATGATGACGCAGAATTCGGAGGAGATTGTGGTTATGACAGCTGCATTAGATCAAGGAATCACCTTGCAAAGTGAGACCAATGTTGATATGCCGCATCCACCCAGGTCGCCTGTTGCACACCCGTTTGGACCCCCCAGCTATATCAGGCTCGCGAGCCTACTACATTCGAACTAATGGGGATGATAGGAGACCTCCAGAGGTCCGTGGCGGATCTCGCCTACGGAATGTCAGCTTCGCCACCAGCCGCACCGTATGCCGAGAATTTTGTACCCCAGGAGCCCCAATTGCTGTGAGGGATTGTGATTGAACTCAGCCAACCGGAGATGGCCTCCAGCTATGGCAATGACGTATCAACATCAACCCAAAGCCTCGATCAGGTTGAGGCCAAAGGTAAGGACAAAATGAAGGCAAATGCCGATCCTATCGAACGGCTGCTGTGGGCAGTCGAGGCTTTGAAAACCGGGGGGATGGACAAGCAACAGATATCTACAGTTGTGACAAAAGCTGTGGAGGATGCTTTTCCCACTCCACCTGAGGGTAGTTCAAGTCAGTCAGAAAGCCGGGATAGACCCCGTCACGCCAGAACAGTTCCTTCCCAACCCTACACCTGGAAAGGACCAGAAAGTTAAGGCAGGCCCTGCCGACCCTTCGCTAGTGCGTCTAGCAAACTGTCAGACTTCGAAGTACCTGCCCCGAGGGCGCAGGGTCTTTCACGCTCTTTACATGCCATTGTCCAAGGCACTTCAATCCTTGCCGAAAGAGGGCATCTTAAACCCTTGGAGCCTCGCCTCTCCCGAAGAATCTCCCTGCTACACATGATGCTGCTCAGTACTGTGCGTACCACCAGCAGACAGGCCATGCTACCGACAATTGTTTCTTCCGCCTCCGTCATGAGGTACAGGATTTGATTGACAACGAGGTTATCCTCCCGCCCACCTCAGCCAAGTCCGTTACTACCAGTTATTGGATTTTGAGGACACTGATACTGCAAGTATGTAACCAGAAAGTAAACCCACCTGCGGGCGGCGCTTGGCATATTTTTGGATGTGGCGTTTGGCACGCGTTTTCGAGCATCTATGAATGATAGTCTTGTAAGTTCTGGCTTGGGTATCGAGTCGGTCTTTTGTTTTGTTTTGAGTCTGTCTCGTTGTCTTGAGTCAGTCCTTTTAGCTCAAGGGTCTGTCTTGTTATAGCGAGTCGGTCCCCTTGTATAGGATGTCGGGTGATTCCGGGGTTGTTGCCTCGAACACCGTTTTGTAATTACCCCTTTTTTTTCCTTTTGAGCCTGTCTCTGCTAAGGAGCCAGTTGCAGTTGAAGTTTTGAATGAAACGGCTGCGGCTATCATGTTTACTTATTGTTTGTTTGAGTCAGTTATGCCAGAGGATTTGAATGGGCTGACAGTACATCTCGCCTGCTCTCCTGCGCCCAAAAAATCATTGCATTAACCTAAGTTTTTCAAAAAAACTCTTTTGAACACTGCGGTGACGAAAACGAAGAGGAAGGAATTCCTCGGGATTTGCAAAACTTTGATCAATTGAGAGAAAGAGAGACATGCTAAGCCCTTAATAATTGAGATCATGCTTGTTAATGTGAGTACTGGAAAGGATCCTGGCTTGATCCAGATTGGCTCCACACTGTCTTCAGCGCGAGCGATTAGTCGCTTTCTTAAAAGATTTCAAAAAATATTTTGCGCAATCCTGCGAAGACCTGTGTGGAATCGCTCTTGAGATTGTGCAGCTTAGGATCGCTCTCAGCCTCGAGACTCGACCCCTTGCTTTCAAAACCTTGGGCCTTACTTCAGAGTGTTCAACGGTCAACTACAATGTGAGGCCTGCGTGGCCAGATTCAAAGCAGCCCTCGAACAAGAGGCAAGAAAGTCAGATTAAGAAGATCAGATATCATCAGGAAGCTTGTGAAGCTAGAACAGAAGCATCCTTCAACTAGGCAAAAATGTCCGATGTGCTCGCAGAACCGAAGATGGATTCTTCTGCAAATCAACGCAACAGTCACTCTCCTGGATACAGAGGACTTCAAAACCATTTGGCATGGACTTGTTACACTTTTACCCTTTGAGAGGCTCGCTGGGCCGAAAACCCGGAAGGGCGACCCAGGCAAAAGTTAGAGCAAAAAAAAAAAAAAGAAAAAAGAGAAAAAAAAATGCAAGACAAAAAAAATGCAAAGAAAAGAAGAAAAGAAATGAAAAGAAAGAAAAAGAAAAGAAAGAACAAAGCTCGCAAGGTCGAAAACCCGCATCGGGCGCCTTGGCAAAAGTTAGAGCCTAAAAAGTGAAGGTTAAAATACCCGAGTGTACCTTAACCGGAACTACGTAAGGCTTGATTCCCATGTTTGGGATACGTAGGCAACTTCATCCTGAAGTCCAGCCCCCAACGCTTTCATAGCGTCTCAGTCCATGTAATGGTTTTGATCACCTTTGCCTCCTCTGAATCTGATAGTTTGGTTGTAACAACCGGAAATACGCAGTCAACTTCCTCCTGAAGTCCAGCCACCAACGCTTTCACAGTGACTGTGTCCATATATTGGTTCAGACCGTCTTCGTCTTCTCCGTGTCCGAGAGTTCAATCATCATTTGTGAAGACCGTTTTCAGCATGCTGCGGCATCATCCAAACAAGGGGCAACTTTCCGTTGCCATCCGTTGCCGTGCGTTGTCATAAGTTGCCCTAAGTTGCTGTCCAAACCAGGGGCAACTTTCCGTTGCCATGTCCCCCCTTAAGCCAGGGGCAATTTTCCATTGCCTCCGATCCAAGGTTGCGCATCTCGAGGGTAGGTTTCATACCTGTTTAATATTGGCTGTTTGCGAAAATAGTTTTTGAAAATTTTTACTGAGGTTGACTATTTTCTCGAAAACTGTTTCATTTTCCAAAACCGGACCAGTTTCTTGGGACCCAAAAAGGAAAATTTTCAGTGCTCACAGCCTGACTTGCATGATTTTCAAATCAGAAACGGAACGAGTATGTTAATCCGACTCTCATTTTGGTCAAAACTGTTTTAGGAAGAAAACAAAAAATGGTCAAAGTGATGAACTAGGGGCATAGTTGAGTCAGGTATTCTGTCTTTCCCCCCGGCCGTCAACATACTTGCTAGAAAGGCACCATATTCGCCAGATAAAGATACACCATTTCCTGTCTGGAACACCGACTGGACGTCATCGGAAGAAATAGCCGCGAGCTAGTAGTGTTGGGCGCGAACCCGCAACTTCCTATTCACCCATCGATCGCCCTGGGGAGGGATGAAAAATGAGAGAATAAAGAATAGAGAGGTGTAAGACGAGAGAAAGTGAGAATAGGGTATAGGGTTTTGAAAAACCGAGCTTGAGGGCCGAGTGATGTGAGAATCGCAAATCAGAAAGGGTGGGAACCATACCCGGAGGAACTGGCTCCTCGAGATCTGAGGTCTCGTTTTTGTAAACACGTCCGTGTGTCGTGTCTTTTCTCTTGTTTACCTCAACTTTCGTTTTGAGTCTTTTCCGAGCGTGTCTCGTTGTGTTTAGGTCGCGCACCTTTTGTTTGGATCTTTCTCGCTGTGTTCAGTTATAGGCTCGATACCCAGGTTTGAAAAAAAAAAAACCCTTATTTAATTTCAAAAATCGTTTATGTTCAGGGTGCTGTGCCATTCTCTACATTTACACGAAGCAAAAGAAGAAAAGGAAAAATTTGGGACATCTGAGTGTGTTTCAACTTCAACCGTTTCAACCTTTGTAGCCCGTCTTGTTAGATTGGGCTGTTTGTTCAAGGTTTGCCGCGTGCAGGACGAACCGAGTGCTGTGATATGGGCTGTATGCAGACTAATCCCCAACAGAGTATGAGCTGTGTGTTCAGGTTAAACTGTGGTTTGCTTGATTATTTTGCTATTGGCTGGTTGGTTATCTGATTATTACAGTGCAAGTGCTCAATTTTCAGACAACAGATCAATTTCACTTACATTGAGATGTAGCATGATGTGATGCGATACAATACATGAGATATGTAAATGTAACACTTTTTAAACAAAAAGTTTGTTTCATTTCATCATCTTTTCAAGTACATAGTTTTGGAAACAAAAATCTGCCTGCGGCAGTACAAAGTACTCCTAGCTACCAAAAAGGAAAAAGTACAGAAAAGAAGAAGAAAACAGCAAAAGTCTGTATCAATGTCAAAAGGTCTCAGGCCTGGGAGCTCGTCCTAGTCCTCTTCCTGGACGAAGGTCCAGGAGCATCATCAGGAACATCATCATCTGAGCCCGAGTCCGAGCCGTCTCCGGTCCCCTCCTCCGATGACTCTGCCTCCGCCTCTGACTCCGCCTCCGCCTCCGACTCGTCGTCGTCTGGAACTGGCACCCGGGAGCTGCTCCCAGCATGAGTGCGCCCCGCCCTAGTGCGGGGAAATACTCTGCCCTCCTCATCTCTCCCTCGGCAGGACGGAAGGTCCAGCCGGAGCACCGCCTACAGCGGGAATCTGGAAGGGAGGCTGAAAAGTACATAAGAGGCAAATGCATCAGTATGCGCAACAGAATATCAGTGCAGAATGCAGTGTATGAGTACAGTATGTATGCCGTGAGCAGTGGATCAGTGCAAAATGCAGTGTATGAGTACAGTGTATCAGATGCCAGTAAGGGCCGTATGTCAAGTGTTGTATTATGTATCAGATTATGTCAAGCAGTTTATGTATGGTTTGAGACGGTGGTTAGAAGAACATACCGGAATACTGTAGAGGGCCAGAAGGTCGAAAGTCCGCTGCAACATCCCCATCATGGAGGCATTCAACTCCAATGACTGCCGGGTGTACTCGGAGGAAGCCTGTAGAAATATCAGATGCATCAATATTCCGCGGAATATCAAATAAACTGAAAATGAAATGACAATGCAAGGTGCAAGAATGCAGTAATACATACATACCGGAGGCAGGTCATGGAAACCGACCAACTCGTGATCAGCCGGAGGAGGAGCAAAAGGGATCTGATAAGTCGCCCCGCCCTGTCCTCTGTACGTCATCATCGTGGGCAGTGCTGGCCAACTAGCCCCCCGCCCTCTCCGAGCTCCGCTCCCGCCACGGACCGAGCCCTCCTCGATGTCCCTACCCCTGCGCCTGCCCTGGCTGTCGGCACCGCAGGTCTCTCTCTCTCAGCTCGGCGGCCACCGCTCAGAGGCCGCATAAGGAAGGTCCGGATGAACTCCGTGTAGTCACCTATGCTCCTATGGCGTATCGCATCCCAACCGACTGTGTACTCGTCATCTGCTCGAGAGTGTACCTCTCGGTCTCCCTCATGTCCTCAGGGGGAGGAGCTGGACTATCTGCTCTGGTAGACCCAGGGTCTGGCGCAAGAAGCGCTCGCCTAGGTACCAGGCCCGACAGACTGGTCCCTCCAAAGGATCCTGAACCGGGCAGTCTCAACCGCGCCCGCGAATCGCTCCCAAATCTCAGCCGGCAGTGGGGCCCAAGGCTGCCAGGTGATCTGAAAAAATGAAATGCAATTTGTTATCTACTATCATTGACAATACAGTGAAAAGCGAAGCTTAAACAAACCCTAAAGTGAATGTACCTCCGCGGCGGTGATGGTGTCAAAGTAGCGACGGAAGAAGATGAACGTCTCCCGTGGTCTCCGCACACACCTCACGTCGAAGCGTCGCGAGAACGGGACGACGAGAGGGGTCTCTACATCAGGAACTGGGGCCAGCCTAGGAAAGTAGGCGTAGACCCACAACTGCAGAATGAATACCAATACGCCTATCAGATAAAGCAGAAAGCAGAATAAAAGTAGAAATAACAGAACAGTGAGTTATGCAGTGTACAGTGTGAACAGTGTACAGTCAGTGTAAAGAAGAGTGTGTGTGTGCCGTGTGTACAGTATACAGCCAGTGTAAAGCAGACTACAGTGTGTGCAGTGTACAGAATACGGTACAGAGTACAGAAAGTGGAAAAGCAGAAATGTAAAGCAGAAAAAGGAAACGCACCTCCCAAGCACGCCAGTAGCCCCCGAGCAACTGTCCGCTGCCACGGGAAGCTGAGCTCATATACCCATAGAGTGTGGCCAGAGCAGCGCCACCCCAGTCGTAGTCAAAGATCCGGGTGACGTCCACTAAAGCGCTGAGCAAGCACAAGGGCACGGTATTCGCCCGGTCGGCGAAAATAGTCGTCCCCAGCAGGAACATCAGAAAGCCGCGCGCGCACTGCTCCACAGCCTCCTGGGTCATCGGAGCCTCCTCCACCAACGCGGGCTGGACCCTGAACTGCACCTCAAACCAGGAATAGCGGACGAAGCCTGGACGGGCGAGAGGCGGCACCTCGCCGAGTAGGTAAATCTGGGCAGCAGTCCACTCGTCCATATCAGTATCGAAGGGGATCGGATCACCCCCTACCCCGATGCCTGTGAGCATCGAGAAGTCGACGGGAGTCATCGTCATCTCCCCGGCAGCAGAAAGGTGGAACGAGTCGGTGGTGTCCCACCATCTCTCCACTAGAGCAGCAAGGAGAGGTCTGCATGCGGTAAGACGGGGAAGTCCCCTGCAGAATGCGCCGAAGCCGGCCTGGTCCACAATGTGACGAACGGCGTCCGGCAGCTCCATATACCAGTCTCGAGCGGCAACGTTCCCATACCCGCGGACGGTATGGGAATCTCCCTGTTCAAAAACAAACCGTGGCGAAGCAATGATAAATATACCAGTTTTGTAAGGCATGCAGAATTGAGGAAAATACAGCATGTGTGCATGTTTTCAGATTCAAACAGATACCGGGTGCCGGTGTGCTTACAGTGAACTACAACGTGTGATGCGTCAGCGTGTTTGAGTGGTTCAGTGCAAATACAGCATGTGTGCATGTTTTCAGATTCAAACAGATACCGGGTGCCGGTGTGCTTACAGTGAACTACAACGTGTGATGCGTCACGTGTTTGAGTGGTTCAGTGCAATACAGCATGTGTGCATGTTTTCAGATTCAAACAGATACCGGTGCCGGTGTGCTTACAGTGAACTACGACGTGTGATGTGTCAGCGTGTTTGAGTGGTTCAGTGCAAATACAGCATGTGTGCATGTTTTCAGATTCAAACAGATACCGGTGCCGGTGTGCTTACAGTGAGCTACAACGTGTGATGCGTCAGCGTGTTCGGGTGGTTCGGTGCAAATATAGCATGTGTGCATATTTTCAGATTCAAACAGATGTCGGGTATCGGTGTGCTCGTAGTGAACTACGGTGACTGATGTGTCAGTGTGTTTGAGTGGTTCAGGGCAAGTGGTGTGTGTGCGCGTGTTCAGTCTCAAATAGATTATCAGTTGCAAGTATGATTACAGTCAACTACGGTATACAGTGCATCAGTGTATTCGGGCTAAGCAGTTAAAGAAATGATTAACTATGGCAGTTGAATGTTCTACATTGCGGAAAGCAACAAAGAGGGGAGATGTTACCTCGGAAGCGCCAAAGGATACGTGAGATGCCGGCTCGCGCAGAAGCAGGTCCTGTGGCACGCTCCGGTCGAAGCTCCTGAACTGACGAAGTCCATCAGGGGGCAAGACATGAATCGCCGGCCGGTAGGTCGCCGGGTCGAAGGGACGGACGCTCAAAGGTAGGAGCTCAGCCCGGGATCCATCTCGTGATCCGGGGAGTCCCACCCTGTGGAATGTCGTCGGCCATGTCAAATGTGACGAGGGAAATGGTCGGAAAATGAAAATAAGGCTAGAATGCGAAAAGTCAATGAAAAGTCAACCCCCGGGAGGGCGAAAAATGACCGGAAGGGCCGGGAAGTGGAAGGTGCACGGAAATCAAGAAAAACTCGGGGGAAACAAACCCCGAGTGGTGGAAACCAAGAAAAGTACACCGAAAATGAGATTTGTTCGGTTCAAAACTTGCGAAACGAGGAGGGTTTCGCGAATCGAACGACGAAAAAGTGTCTAGAACGCGAGAAAAACACGGATCGAAGGTGGGAAAATGCTCTAGAGAGAAGGAGGAGAAGATTTCGGCCTAAGAGAAATGAAAGAAATAGGGTTTAAAACCCTATTTTAAAAGACCCGGGGTGAAAAGACCAAACTGTCCCGACTCAGCAACTTTTGGCCGGTCGGCTACATTTTTGGCCGGTCGGCCAATATTTTGGCCGTGAAGATTGGGGGGATGGAACTGTATTTTTTCCAATGGCCGAAAGGACCGTGGAAGTGCCTGTGGCTCTTCCTCTTCCGGCCGGTGAGCCTTCCCACACCTTGTTTGGTCAGATGTGTATTTTGGGGCCTTCATTGCTCAAGATAGTGCAAGAACTGCATTTTCGCAGCTCAACCAGCCTCCGTTTTTGACCCCGACCATGTCTTCTATGCGTGACACTCGAGTCATGCAAGGTGTTCCTTTTTTATCCTTTTGTCTTTTACAAGATTCAAAAGTTGTCCCGTGTGCGTTGCACGCATTTCGTCGCACTGTTTGGTGCATTGCATCGCGCGTTTTGCGCATCTCATTGCATTTGGCGTGCACGCCGTTCTGGCGAGACCTAAATAACGCTCGGTCGGACGAGACTAACACACACACGGTCTAGGAGACCTTAAATCCTCTAAGGTGCAATTCCTTCGGTGTTTGCATGTCCGCATATGTTTGTAAAGCGTTCATCATCCCTTGTTTGTTATGCATGCATGCACCGTCGTAACATGTACAACTTGCATTGATGAGAATGCTGCTCAGTGCATTTGTCATGCATCTCAAGCCCGGGTTGCCTCGCTGAAGAAATCCATGCATGTCTTGCATTTCAAGCGACTTGCGTTGTCGCGCATTCCAAGCAACATGCATTTCATGCATCATTTGCATTTCAAAAACAACAAAAACCACGAAAGCAAAAAATGCATATGTAGTGCATTCATGGTAAATATTGCATTGTCATGCATCGTAGAAATAACATGCATTGTCATGCATTTCCACTATAAATATTGCATTGCATATTTGTAGATATTGCATTGTAGTTGCATGCATTCACTGCATCACCTTCCATCCATGGCTCGCGCCTTTCCATGTTGAGCTTGGTCTGGTATGTGCCCATACTTTTCACACCGAAACATGTTCAGTGGACGCGTTCTATGTTCGCCGCGGCTTGTACGTGTACATGCCTTTCCTAGGCAAGATTCGGTTTGGCCCGCGTGCCATATCCATTGTATCCATTATATTGCATTGTAGTTTGCATGCATTCATTGCATTACCTTCCATCTATGGCTTGCACCTTTCCATGTTGAGCTTGGTCTGGTATGTGCCCATACTTCTCGTGTCGAAGCATAGTTCAGTGGACCGTTCTATGTTAGACGTGGCTTGTATGCGTACATGCTTTGCCTAGGCAAGATTTGGTTTGGCCCGCGTGCCATATCCATTGCCATTTTCCCCAGCATTTTCATTATATACATTGTAGTGTAATTTTGCATCCAGCATTAGGATCGTTGTCCTTTCCCCCAGCGGTCGTTTCCCCACTTATGTCATTCCCCCCAATACTTGTTCTTGTGTCCGTCTACATTACTCATAGTTCAGTAGACCGTTCTATGGTAGACGGACTTGTTACCTCCATCAATCTATTTGACATATGTGTGATTTCGAACTGCTCATGATTGGATCATGACTCAATTGCTTTGCATATAGTTTGCATTGTTTCAATTGCATTGCATTTTAGTTTGCATTGTTTATACATTGTTGTATATATATTGCATATCATTTTGCATTCATTTTTGCATTGTCATGCATGTTGCTAATAACATCGTACCTGTTAAGTTGTTTTCTTTGCAGGCACGATATTGTATGTACGGTTCATTTGTGGCTGGTAGAACCAGACGAACCGGACAGGTATTGTATCCTCCGCGTGAGACGTATCGAGAATTGCATAATTCTCTTACACCCTTTCTGCATTGTAGTGTAGTTTGGTGTATGCTAGCTTAAAACTGTCGCATGTATGCTTCGTTACAGCTTTCTTTGCATGATCATAAGTTATGCTCGGCTTTGTGCATTGTCTTGCATTTTGCCCCTGCCTTCGGGCGCATATCTTGTTTGTCTTGCATGTTTGTCTAAGTCTTCGGCCTTGTCAAAAATGGGTCGTCTCTGGGCTTTGACATTCACTCGTCATTGTTATGACTTTCGAGTTCTGTCAAAGAGGGGCAACTGTAGACACCCATTTTTGACCGTCCTCAAGACTTGGACGTCACTGCTTGAACACTCGGTGATCACCATGTTTGTGTTCGTCTTGAGTTCCCGAGGCCTAGGCAACGCGCCTTGCCTCAGGATCCCTCGACTCGACTGTTTTGTGTCTGGTTTTGCACCAAACACTTGTGTTTTGCCTTTGAGAGGCAGGGTAGGGCTTTAGACCATCCCCACCCATCACCGGCCAGGGCTTGAGGCACCGGCTGTCGTTTTGTGGCCACCGGCCAAATGTTTGGCCGGCCGCACTATAGATGGCGCGGCGACCGGCTATCTGTTTTTGTCAATTCATTTTTGGCCAGCCGACTACTGTGCATCTGCTTTTGCAGATATTTTCTCACAGCTGGGCATGCATTTGGCTCCCTCCATACACGTGTATGGAGGGATCTCTCTCTTAGAAGCTTGTCTTGTAAGCTTTACAAGGGAAAAGCTCTATAAAAGAGAGGTTCTTCTCTTGGTCAGGGGTTAGACATTTTTTTGGGCAACATTTTTAGGGTTTGAGTTCTAGGGTTAGGGTTTGTTCATCTCCCATCTCCCTATCTCTCTCTTGTGTGTGTTTAGGCTTAGATTTGCACACAAACACACACCACCACACCTTCTTCCTTGGAGCTGAGGCCCTTGAGGGTTGTTTTTAGAGTTTTGAAGTTGATTTCAACCTCAAGAAGCTGCTGGAGCTCCATTGTTGAAGAAGGTCTACAAGGGTAATCACTTTTCCCTTTTATTCCCCATTTTTGCACACTACTTTCACCTATCTTGCAACTGTTTTTTGGCTTTGCATATAATACGTAAAAGTTCTGTTTTTAAGGCCTCTAAATAGTTTGTTAGAGTGTTTTAAGCTTTGGGGTTGTTGTCCCCTCTTAAGCCTTGTTTGGCCCTTGTTTTGTGCCATTTTGTGTGAGCTCCGGGACCATAGTGTTTGGGCCTCCTCACCACTGAAATCTTGAGGGATTTCAGAGGTGAGGATGGTGCCTTGAGGTCCTAGGAAGGAGAGGGCACCCCCTCTCCTTGTTGTCCTTGAAAAGGGCACTTTTTGCCTCTTGAGGGAGCACCTAGTTTAGGTTCATGTTGGCCATGCCTTACCTTAACTTTTATGCTTATTATGCCATGAAATAGCATTGAGTTGAGTTGGTTTTGGTACACATGCTTGCTGCTTAGCATACATGCCTTGTAATGCCATTTTGTTGCCTTAACATGCATCTAGGTTTTAACCCTTGTTCAAGCATGTTTTAGGCCTAGCTTTGTGAAGCTTTCATGTTTATTTTGCCATGTTTGAGGTTTGTCCTTGGCTATTTTGGTCGACCATAGCTTGCATTGCATGCCCCCTTTGCATTTTGGGCTTGTTGGCCTTAAGTGTGTAAGTGTGTAGCATGCCTTGTTTGTATCATTTCAATGGTTTGGAACCGCTTAACATGTTATTTCAGTCCTTATAACATGCCTATATGCTTGCATTTAATCCTCCTTCAATGTGTTTAAAGGTTGTTACCTTATGCCCCTTGTTTAGGCCTCGGAGTATGCTTGCACTTTTAGACCACTTAGATGCCATCTAAGTGCACCCTTGGCTTTGTTTAAGTCTGTATTTGACTTGTTTTAAGTCCCCTTAGCCTTGTGAGGTTTGGTGGACTTGACCTTGGTTTAAGCCTCCTTGGCTTGCCTTAAGTACTTGGGCCATTGTGGCATGTTTTGCTTGTCTTGTTTAAATTGATTTGGTATCATCTTATAACATGATTTTAGAGCTTAATGCATGCCATATGTCCATGTTTGCATCCTCTTGAGTGTGCTTGAGAATTGCTCTTTAATGCTTGAAGTGTTGGAGATCATTTGCATGCATGTTTGTGTGCCTATTAGTCCTTCATTTTTGAGCACCTTGGCCACTGTTTTAGGCCTAGTAAGGGCTGCCTAAACCATGTTTAAGTCCACCTCTTTGCTTGTTGCATGTACTCCTTGTATGTTGTAGCATATTGATGAGGTGTTGCATGTTTGAACTTACATGATTGAATGAAGTCACATGCTTGCTCGCATGCTTAAACACCCACATTGTACCTTGCATGCTTATTGGTTGCATTGTCTCATGCCTTGCATGTTTTGTATGCTTCTTTGCATCATCCATGTTGCATGCTAGCTAACATGCTTAGGTTGCATTGCATTAGCATGCATACTTGGCCTCTTGAATTGCTTATGATAGAGGTTGAGTTCCCCTTGGTTTGATTATGTGCATTGCATTCCATATTAAATGTGCACGCTTGGCTTCTTGGGCCATCACGCATGGAAATGCGCGATTGGTGGTCCGAGAACCAAGGTTCATGTCCCTTTGAGTTATAAACATGATATGGGGTGTGATTGGTACATACATTGCTTGAAATGCATTGCCATGCCAAGTATTGCCCTCTGCTGCTGTCAAACCAGATTTTGCAGGAATTTTTGTCCGGTCGGCTAAATACAGTGCCGACCGGCTATCATTTTTGGCCGGTGGATTAAATTCATGGCCGGTGGTGTTTCCCAGCATCCAAAGAGTAAACCCTGAGGCTTTGGCAGTCTTCAGAGGAGCAGAGCAGGGAAAACAGAGGCATCTTGTGCATGGTGGCGGATTTCCGAGCAAAACCGAGCGCGCACTGCATTGGTTCTTCATCCGGGACTGTTTATCGCTTAAATTAGATTAATTAATTTGCTTAATTAATTTAGTTGGTCTGTGATAAGTAATTAGCTAGGATAGTTGATTATTTATTCAGTCTGTATTATTCTTTCGGTCCCCTCCGAGCGAGGGCAAGTTTGTAATAAGTGTGGGTGAGTGTGTGAATGTCTTCCAACCCCCACTTCTTTCTTTTTTCTCTCCTTTTACTTACCTGCTTTGATGGTTAGTTTTAGGACATGTTTACTTTAGCATACCTCATGTTATGCATGCGTGCATCATTCGTCAGTATTGCATGCACCGGGCTCGGCGCATCATGCTAATTGCATTATATTTCAAATTTAACTTTGAATACATGCTTCCTGTGCATCTCACATGTCATCCTTAGATTAGCCGAGCCTATTCTAGTGACATTTTGCATGTGATGCATTAGGCACTTAACATGGACTTGGATCATGCATTGATCGCTAACATGTTTTTGTTTTGGCATGGAGTACTTTGTAAGTATTTATGCTTTAGCATACCACATGCGTGTGAATGGTACCATGACAACATGCTTACCATGTGGCTAGATGCTTATGTGATAAACTGTCTGAATGCCTGTGGGTGAAGGTTGGATTGTTTGAGTTGGAACAACTCGTTGAAATCTGTGTTTTAGCCTACTTGTGAGTAGCAAATTTCAAAACGTTTCCAAACAAACGGATATGCAATGCTTTGTTCCAAATTAGGCGATCTAGTCTATACTTGTTTTGCTGTGCGCATCACATAGTAATTCTAGCTAATTAATCGGAATAAGAACACATAACGTTTTCAAAATCGGATATCATGGTTAGTAGAGGCCGATCTTCGGATCGGGCGAGAGGGGGTGCTCATAGCTGACCTTCCCCAATCGTATCCAAGTTCCCGAGCCGAGGCAACTTTGGTGATGACGGACACGTGGCCTTTGGCACCGAGTCAGGATTTCCTAAATTTCCCAAAATAAAATATTTAGGTGGCGACTCTGTATCTGGCAAAGCAGTCCATGTTTGGCACTTCTTTAAAAAAAAAAATCTGTTTTTCTGAAAAACGATTTGCCGGATTTGGACTCTTTGGTTCAGATTAAGAACCGACAACAAAAGGGAGTCTGAACTGTAGAGTGAAGCCCAAGGGCGCGTCTACAGTTTCTGGCGACTCTGCTGGGGAGTTTAGAGAGCTTGACTCGAACTCGTGATATCCTGTTTTGATTTCATTTGTAATCTGTTTTAAGGGAAATATGTCATTTATAATGTTCTCGAGAGACATGAGTATTTTAACTGTTGAACTGTGGAACCTTCTTTTTGAAACAGATTCTCTTTACCAAACTGTATGCCAATCTAGTTTATGTGATATATATCTTATTTTGGAATTGATCACTGTTTTCAAAACTGTATATACTATCCATGTTGCTACTCACTGAGCTATCAGCTGACTTAGTTGTTTACCATTTCCAGGTGTTAGAAGGACTTAGACTGGACTTATGGCATAGCGGGGACTCAATTGCATGGACCTCTAGGACATTCTTTTATTTTAGAGTGTTATGTCAAGTTTGTGCATATTTATTTATTTATTTATTTTTATTGGGGTTCATTTAGGATTATTTTGATATGCGGGCTGTTTATATCCCATAAGTTTGGATGGTTTTGATTACAGTTGATTTTGCCATTTTTAATTGTGGCATGTCTGGATTGAGTTTTGGTTATTTATTATTGGACTATTGTTTAGTTGTTCAATGTGATTATGGATTTGTGTTTAGGCTTACGTGTGCCTTGGGTTGAGTCCCTGTGGGCCATGGCCGGTCATGCCCGGATTTGGGGTGTGACTGCTCGGCTCATTTTCAACCCTACTTGGATCCAATAGAGCCGCGGTGGCGGCAAGGACCTTTGTGACTGGATCTGGAGAGAGAAGGTGAAGAGAGATAAGAGAGGGAGGTTTGTTTTGGGAAATGGCGGTCAGATCTTCTCACATCCGGCGGAGCCACCACCGAAGGAGGAAGAGCTGAGGCAGTCGTCGCGACCTCCTCTCCAGTTGGATTATGCGATCAAGCCATAAGGAGAGAGAGGAGATGAAGAGAGAGAGAGAGAGAGGAGGGTTTGGTTTTATCCGTTTCCACCGTGTATACCATATATAGTTTTGAGAGCGTAATTTATATGAAAATTGGGCCGAGCTGGGTAATGGGCCGTTATGGGCCACAGTGCGAAGGGCTGAGTAAAATGGCGATAGTTTGGTCCCAGGAGGCCTTAAAGATAGTTCGGTCCCAGAAGACCTTAAAGTTAGACTGGTCCCAGAGAGCCTATTGTTATCTCGGTCAAGGAGAACACTGCGGATAGCTCGGTCATCAATTTGCCATACTCAGAGTTAGCCCGGCCGTGGCATAGTGCAGCTAGCTCGGTTAGAACCATGCTAATTGTTAGCTCGGTCTAAACATGTCATGGTTTATACAGGAGGAACCGAGGTGAGAGCAGTGAAAGGAAGAACCAAACTAGATATAGTTCGGTCTACTCTGCGGCTTAGCATAGCCATGGTTACCTTGGTCATATCGGAATCCAACCATAGTAAAACCATCTCACTTGGTTTAAGCAGTGAGGGGGGTGTTGGAGGATAAGCATTATCTTTCATGAATGTGATTCCTAAGAGGACTCTACATGGAGGAGTAAAAGTCCTACTAGGATTGTGCCACACGGAACCTACAAAAGCTCACAAACATCACCTATGGAGGGGTAACACAACTTTGATTCCCGAATACACAGAGCTTTTTGTCTATTTATCTATTTTTCTGACTTAGGCATCGGAGAGATATCCGGCACACACCCGCTGGCTAGCTCACGTTTGTGTTTTCAGGGAGTAAAACGACGACGTAAGGAGGAGTGCAATCTTGATCAACATGATTATACGAGAAGGTTTATTTCTTTCCCGTACAATTGGCGCCGTCTGTGGGAAGTAACAGAACGAACAAAACCTCTTGATTAAGTTTTCCTTGCTAATAAGAAGTAATGGCGCACAACGAAGATTTGCCGCAGTCCGCCATTGATGGAAAAACCCCAGAAGAAGGTGGGAGGCGCGAAGGCTTGCCTCCTATCCCTCCCATGGCGGACTTGGAGCCCCAACGACAGAACCTCAAGAGGGATGCTAGGGGGAGGCGGAATAACAGCCCCCGTCACTCTCATTCACAAAGTCTTGAGAGACAAAGGCGGAGGATTGATCCTCAAGTTCTGGAGGACCGCGTAAAGGAGCAGGATGAGATGATACGAAGGATGGCGGCGGACATGGAGTCTATGAAGCGCCAGATGAAGGGAAAAGGAGTGGCGACGGGGGAGAGGCACAAAAGCAAGACGCCTCTTCGCCACTCAAAAGACCGTGGTAGGCATGCCACACCGTCACAAGTAGAGAGTAGAAGCCTCAGGACAGGCGATACTCAATCCAGAACCTCCAAAACTCGTTGCTCCAGGTCTGAGAGAACGAGGACTGAAAGGTCATATACTGAGGGGAGCACCTATCGGCCCTCACGCACGCGCCAGACATCATCCAGGCAGACGAAGATGCCTAGATCGTCCGACTTGCGAACCGTGCTAGAAGAAAGGGCACGATGGAAGGAGGACACCAGGGCGCACAACCCTCGTAGAGTTTCTGCCCTTCAAAGGTTGGCTCCTCGGACGCATGGAAGCGTCGAGGTTGGAATGCCACTACCGCGCCCTGCCTACGAACCAACGGACAGAGCATTAGCGAGGGTGCAGACCTCGCCATTCGTTTCGGCAATTGAAAATGCACCCCTACCTTCAGGCTTCCTTCAGCCCAAATTCACCACGTACGAGGGGAAAACGAACCCCTACATGCACCTAAGCCACTTCCGCCAGGTTATGGCGGTATATCGGCGGAACGAGGCTTTGATGTGCATCCTCTTCCCATCAAGCCTTGGCGACCTAGGCTTGACTTGGTTCAAAAAACTTCCAGAAGGCAGCATAGCCTCCTGGGCGCAATTGGCAGAGGCATTCGTAACAAAGTTCAGGACAAACACCAAAACCCCGGTGGAGATTGACCAGCTACTCTCCATCAACATGGGCGAAAAGGAGACACTAAGATCCTACAATAGTCGCTACTGGGAGACATTCAACCAGATTGGGGACTGCCCCACCAATCTCGCCATAGCACAGTACAAAAGAGGCCTTCCAGTCGAGAACAGACTAAAGGACTCAATCACTATGACACCGCCCCTCACCATGGAGGCCTTGATCGAAAGAGTGCATCAGCACATCAGGGTGGAAGAGGATGGCGCCCGTGCCAAAACAAAATCTGGCATGACCGCAGTACCAGAGAAAAAGGTCAACGCGGTAGACCGTCCGAGCAGAAACGGACGAGGCAGGCGAGACAACGGAGAGGACCACGATAAAAGATGGTTGAGAGTCCGCACTGCCATAACTACGGTATTCAAGAAACCGATCTATCGGATTCTAAGCGAAATACGCGATGAGCCTTTCGTCAGATGGCCAGCTAAGCTAAGAGAAGCGCAGAAAGACTATGACGAAAGATCGCGGTGCACCTTCCACAAAGAAAAGGGGCACCGCACTGAAAATTGCACGTCATTGAGATAGCATCTGGAGGAGTTGGTGGCAGCCGGTCACCTGGATAAATACATTGAAGGAGGGACGCAACCAGCCCCCCAAGACCACAATAACCCCAATGGGATGCCAATTGACGCCTCACCTCAAGGCGTAATCAATGTGATACATGGAATATTCGAACCTGAGCGTGTATGCGAGCTCAGAGGGTCAATCAAGAAGGCTGAGCACTTAAGGGAGGTACTAAGCGCTCAACCTACCATCAAGAAAGGTAGAACAGAGCCTACGAATGTCATCTCTTTTTCGGACAGAGACTTGGCCAGAATATACTGCCCTCACAATGATGCACTGATCGTCACTCTCCGCGTCAAGGATTATGACATCAAGAGGATTTTGATTGACCAAGGAAGCTCGTGTGAGATCATGTACTACGACACCTTCAAACAACTGAAGCTAGAAGACAAGGACTTGGCACCTGCCATGTCTCCCCTGATTAGATTCAACTCAATGCTAGAGTGGCCAGTCGGCAAGATTATCCTTCCGGTCAAGGCAGGAAGCGTGACAAAACAAGTGGAATTTTGGGTGTTGAAGGTCCCTTCCACTTACAACATCATCTTGGGCAGAACATGGCTGCATGCCATGCGATCGGTAGCGTCATCCTACCCCCAAGTAATGCGGTTCCCCAACGCAGCCGAGGTAATTGAAGAAGTCTTTGGAGACCAGATCATGTCCAAGCAATGCTTTGTTACTGTTAATGGCAGTCGCGCTGCCAAGGGATATGTTCATTCGGTGGAAGAACCTGAGAGCAATGAACTGTTCGCCGATGTCGGCAAGGCAGCTGATCAAAAAGTGGTGGAAGACTTGGTAGAGGTAAGAATAGATGAAAAGAACATGGATAAGTTCTTTTTGCTCGGTTCGTCGTTGTCCAGCACTGAGAGATTAGAGGTATTAGAATTCTTGACCTCTAACATCGAAGTGTTCGCCTGGACACCCTACGACATGCCAGGCATTGATCCAAACCTCATCTGTCACCAACTCAATATCCACCCACCCGCCCGACCGATCATTCAGCGCACTCGCAGATCGGCACTCCACCACGCCAAGATAGTGGCGGAAGAAGTGGGAAATCTGCTAGAGGCAGGAGCTATCAGAGAGGTGCACTACCCCAGATGGATTTCCAACACGGTTGTGGTACCAAAGAAGTATGGAAAATGGCGTGTCTGCGTCGACTATAAGACAGTCAACAAAGCATGCCCAAAGGATAGCTTCCCCCTACCACGGATAGATCAACTGGTAGACCTAACGGCGGGGCACAACCGACTTAGCTTTCTTGATGCGTACAGAGGCTACCATCAGATCGCCATGTACGAACCAGACCAGGAGGTCACGTCCTTTACAACTCCAACGGGACTATACTGCTACAAGGTCATGCCCTTTGGCCTAAAGAATGCAGGGGCAACATTCCAGAGAATGGTCACCAAGATGTTTGAGCCGTTGTTAGGCAGAACAATGGAGGCCTACATCGACGACATGGTGGTCAAGAGTAAGGATGAGAACGACCATCTAAGGGACCTAGGTGAGATGTTCCAGATTCTGAAGAGACACAAGTTGCGCCTTAATGCATCCAAGTGCGCGTTCGGTGTAGGATCTGGCAAATTCCTGGGCTTCCTGGTGACCAACCGGGGTATTGAGGCAGATCCCTCCCAGATCAAAGCTATTCAGGATCTAGAGAGGCCTAACTCGGTAAAAGAAGTGCAACATCTCACCGGCATGGCAGCTGCACTCAACCGATTCATTAGCCGGTCGTCAGACAGACTACGACCATTTTTTTCAAGCATTGAAAGCCAAGTTCGAGTGGGACGAAGAATGCGACCACACTCTGGAAGGCTTGAAAGAATACATGTCTTCTCCACCACTGCTTGTCACCCCAATACCTGGAGAAGAACTCTTCCTGTACCTGGCAGTCTCTCAGCACGCAATTAGCGCAGTGTTGGTCCGTGCGGAAGGAATCCAACATCTGCCCATCTTTTATGTCAGCAAGACATTGCTGGGCACCGAAACAAGGTACTTGCCACTGGAAAAACTGGCATTGGCCTTAATGATGGCCTCAAGGAAGTTGTCGCACTACTTTCACGCTCATACCCTAGTCGTCCTCACAGCTTTCCCACTAAAAGCTTTGTTTGAGAGGGCGAACGTTTCTGGGCGAATCTTGAAGTGGGCAGTAGAGTTAGGACAATTCGACATCAAGTTCCAACCCAGAACCGCAGTAAAGGCCCAAGCTTTGGCAGACTTCGTCGCAGAATTTACCCCAGGAAGTCATCATATCTGCCCAGTCGACCTGACTGACACCACCGGACTAGGGAGGGAAGTTAACGCCGGAATAGCGCAACCCCTGGTGCAGGATACTCAGTCATAGTCTAAGGCAAACCAAAGTAAAGAGAGCAAGGCAGAAGCGAACCATACTACACCAAGCCAAGACTTACCAACAAATAAAGACTTGGTACAATCAGATAGTGAGGGGCAGACAGCAAGCGTGGACCTTGAAGAAAACACCAGCAACATCCTTGACCCCACGACATCATCTGATCCCTCCACATGCTGGAAGTTGTTCGTTGGAGAGATGTGGAAGCTCTTCGTGGATGGAGCATCCAACCGGCATGGTGCAGGACTTGGCATAGTCCTCATCTCTCCAGACAGCCTAGTTGTGGAACAAGCAGTCAACCTTGGCTTCCCAGCATCGAACAACAAAGCAGAGTATGAGGCGCTTCTTGCAGGCCTCAAATCAGCATTTTACATGAAGGCCACCGAGCTAATGGTCTACAGCGACTCACAGCTGGTGGTAAACCAAATTTCTGGCGACTACGAAGCAAAGGATGACAGGATGGCTAAGTACCAAGACTTAGTCATAAAAGAGATAAAGAAATTTGAAGTAGTGAGGATAGAACAGATTGGAAGGGAGGAAAACAGCAGAGCAGATGAACTAGCAGGCTTTGCTTCAATGGCAGATACATCCATCCCTCTTCCGTTACTAATTGACTACTTACCAAGACCAAGCATTGAAGATCCCAAAGCAGAAGAGGTATGTTGCGCCAAACTAGGCCCCTCATGGATGGATCCAATCATATTGTTCTTAAAAGACGGGTCTTACCAAAAGAAAAGAAAGAAGCCAATAAAATTAGAGCAAAGTCGCAGCGATTTTGGCTCTCCCCCTCTATGGCATTGTACAAAAAGTCTTTCCAGGACCTTATCTAAAGTGTGTCCACCCAGCAAAGTGGAAGCATTCTTGTTCGAGATACACGAAGGCGTGTGCGGAAGCCACCAAGGAGGAAGATCGTTAGCTTACAGAGCCATTTCGCAAGGATACTGGTGGCCCTACATGCAAGCAGACTCAGAGAAATATGTGAAAAAGTGTGAGAAATGCCAGAAGTTCGCACACCAAATACATCAGCCAGCCAGAGAACTCTTACCATTGACTAGCCCATGGCCTTTAGCAATGTGGGACTTGGACATAGTAGGACCACTTCCAACAGCACCCGGCAACAGGAAGTTCTTTCTTACAGCAACGGACTACTTCACAAAGTGGGTGGAAGCAGAAGCATTGGCATCAATCAAGGAAAAGGATGTGAAGAAATTCGTCTGGCAAAACATTATTACTCGGTTCGGCATACCCAAGGCCCTAATATTTGACAATGGCACTCAGTTCGACGGCAGAATCTTTAAAGGCTTTTGTGAAGAGTACAAGATAGAGTTCTACAATTCTACACTGGCAAATCCCCAAGCCAACGGCCAGGCAGAAGCATCAAACAAGGTCGTCTTGGATGGACTGAAGAAAAGGTTAGAAAAAGCAAAAGGCAAGTTGGCAGAGGAGCTCCCTCATGTTTTATGGGCTTACCGCACCACACCTCGACGATTAACAGGGGAAACACCGTTCTCCTTAGCTTATGGCATGGAAGCAGTAATCCCACTAGAAGTTGGCCTCCTCACAATTCGAAGCGAAAATTTTGATCTAGACTTAAATGGCGAAGCCATAGCATTGGAACTCGACCTTGCAGAAGAAAGAAGAGAAAGAGCACTAGTTCACATTGCCTCATACCAACAAGAGTTATCCAGGAAATACAACAAAATAGTGCATCCAAGGCAATTCAAGATCGGAGATTGGGTGCTGCGCAAAGTGATGGGAAACACCTTGATACCGGGAGATGGCAAGTTAGGGCCTAATTGGGAAGGGCCTACAAAGTGGTCGGATTAGCTGGCAAAGGGGCATACCACTTAGAAGATGAGAACGGCAAAGCAATTCCCAGGCCATGGAACACTACCAATCTCAAACTATTTTATTTTTAGCTTTTCTTCAGAATACTTGTAATTTTTCTTTTCCGCAATAAAACTAGTAGTTTTCCTTTCAGCATAAGTGTTTTATTCTGTAAAAGTTATTTTAGTGAATTAGGGGCATTGAGAACATGGTTGGCTGGAAAAACCAACACCCTTCTAAGCCAGGATAAGGATCCAGGCTGCAGGACGTTTGGTCGGAATAACCAAACACTTCACTCTAGGTTGGCTGGAAAAACCAATCTAGAGGTTGGCTGGAAAAACCAACACCCTTCCTAAGCCCAGGATAAGGATCCAGGCTGCAGGACGTTTGGTCGGAATAACCAAACATTTTATTCTAAGTTGGCAGGAATAACCAATTTAGAGGTTGGTTGGATTAAACCAACTCTTAGTACTCTTCAGCCGAAGTAAGGATATCGGCTAAAGAGTGTTGGCTGGATTAAACCAACTCTTAGTACTCTTCAGCCGAGGTAAGGATCTCGGCTAAAGAGTGGTTGGCTGGATTAAACCAACTCTTAGTACTCTTCAGCCGAGGTAAGGATATCGGCTAAAGAGTGGTTGGCTGGATTAAACCAACTCTTAGTACTCTTCAGCCGAAGTAAGGATATCATCTAAAGAGTGTTGGCTGGATTAAACCAACTCTTAGTACTCTTCAGCCGAGGTAAGGATCTTGGCTAAAGAGTGGTTGGCAGGTATACCCAGTTAGTTTGCAAAGTTAAGACCGGGATAAATAATCTCGGCCAGAGAATGGTCTACTTCATTCAAATTGCAGTAAGAAAGCAAGTACAAGCAGGGAAGTAAACCGAGATAACAGTTGGAACAAAAGAAGATCTTCATTGACAAGTTCAAACCAAGTACAAAGGAGGGGCCCCAGCCCGGTTACAATTGTCCAAAAGCAAAAAAGAAGAAAATACATAAGATTCAAGCAAATAGATCATCAAGATCAGCATCAAGTTCAACCCGGAGCCCGGTTTCATTCGGGAGCACGGTCTCGGTTGGGAGCACGGTTTCAGTAGGCTACTCATCAGTCAGGTCTTCTACCACTGGCTCCAACCGAGCTGTCTGATTGACAGGCTCATTGACGACTGGAGTATCGTTGGGCATGGTTTCCTCTTCATCATCTGAATCTTCAAGAAATTGTTGCTGAAGGGCAGCAGCATATTCCGCCATGGAGCTCGGTATGAAGTAGGCAGGAGCATTGAATACCTCGGTCTCTAGACCGTGACCGAGCTGCACTACAGCTGCCCTCCACTTGCATTTGAAGAAGAGATCCTTGGTAGCTTCACATTGTTTAATGTAAGTCGCCTCCCCCTCCTTATAACCCTGGAGCTCGGCGTCATCCACACTCTTCTTCAGCTTCTCAATCTCGGCGTTCTTTTTCCCTTCAAGCTTGGCCAGCTCCCGCAGATATTTGTCTTTTATCACGGCTGCAGCCTTTTGTTTTTTTGCTTCAGCCGAGCTAACAAGACTGGTCAGACGACCATTCCCTGTTTGTAGCTCGGCTATCTGCTTCCTGGCCTCTTCTAGCTCGGCCGTTTTCTCGGTTACTTCGGCCATGGCTTGCTTTGTTGTTTTACGAAGCTCCAACACGCGCTTATGTGCAATGTGGTTCTTTTGCATAGCCTGAAAAAGAATGAGAAGAATTGTAGTAAAAATCGAGCAGAAAGTTGTGCAGATTAGAGAAATCAGCAAAGGAAGCCACTTACAAGCACCATGGATTTTGTGGCCGAACGGATGGCCTTTAGCTCGATCAAGTGGTTGTGATGCTCCATATCCGCTGGAAGGCAAACACTCTTGGCCAAATTGAATGCCATTAAGTGATCTTTTTCAGCGACGACTGAGTCAGTGTCCTGAATAGCTCGGTTCTGGAAAGTCATTTTGGGTGCCCATTTAGAAGAGCTAGTTCGGTCCGAGCGCGCAGGTGGTGAGCTCAGTGGAGTGGTCTTGGGAAGGATGGTTTCTTCTTCATCAACAAGGCGTTGCTCAGTAGTTGTAGTCCGGGCACGCTTGCTTGGGCGAGATGAGGAGGCTTGTTAAGATGGAAGAGCCACCACGGTTTCCTGAGTCTGGTTGGGTGGTGGTACCTCGGCTCGGTTTGTTTCGGTTAGAAGGGCCCTTACTCTGTTCCTCTTTGCCATCTCTTCTTCGGCAGTAGTTCGGACCAGGTTGATTTGAGGCAAGGATGGATCCGGTTCAGGAGCGGCTTCCAGCAAGAAGTCTGTTACTCTGGCTTTTCGTCGACTGCTCTATCTGTACGTCGGTTCAAAATTTAGTAGCTTGGCCCAACTTCTTTCAGGATACCGTAGTGCGGCGCGAAGTATGTTTAGATTGGGGTAACTGTATAGTGACTTAAGGTGGGTCGAATCTGCATAAAGAAGACAACTATCAGTTCGGTTCAGAAATAGAAAACCGAAATAAAGTGGAGCGTGCAAAGGAGCCAAGGTAATTATACCGGGGGTTCCTTTCTTCCAGTTTATACTGCGGCCTGGGATCTGGGCTTGGTGGTCTTCAAAATTCCCAGATACCCAGAAAAAATCATCATCGTTCAAGTCTTTATCCGGTGTGTCCTTTATTATTTTCTCTCGGCATTCTTAGATAATAGACCCAGCCATCTTCTTTTGATCCTATGGAATATTGATGGAAGAGTTCGGCTAAGCCGAGGTTAATGCCAGCTCGGTGGTTTAGCTCGGTTATACCATTTATTATGCGGTACGAATTTGTGGAAAGTTGGGTGGGGCATATCCTAGTTTGCCTAAGGAATTCACAAAGTAAAGGCTGTACAGGGAATCTTAGTCCGGTTTCTATAATGGATAGGAGGGTAAAAGGTACAAAACCTTGGTTTCCCCATGGTGTGATATTTTGTTTGTCTAAGGTGAGATGGACATCGTCAGGAATGTTATACTCCCTTCGGAATTCGGCCAAGCCACCAGGTGTTTCTACTAAAAACCTATATTTACCCATTCTCTCTTAAGTTATGAATAAATGAAACTTGTGTTAGCTCGGTCGGAGAAAGGTGCTGAGTAGCTCGGTTGAGCGCTCAAAGGAGTGCCTAGGCAACCTAAAGTCTGCAAAGTGAAAAACAAAAGTGTTAAGCACAGATCGTGGGACCGTGCTAAAAGAAATAAAGGCAAGATAAATATAGTCCTAGCTCGGTTTGTAGAGGGGATTTGGTATCTCGATTTGTGCAAGGGGTTTGTTATCTCGGTTTGTGCAAGGGGTTTTTGTTAGCCCGGTTGAGCCTCTAGGGGCAGCGCTCTTAGTTTGGTGTGAACTACGAAGGCTGGTCTAGCCCCAAGTTATAGTTCGGCCGTGGTTGAGAGTGTCAAGCACACTATTACGTAGACTTAGTACGGTTTGTTAGCTCGGCTAAGTTAAAATCAAAAGATGGTTTGACTTGTTAAAACTACTAGTATAGCATGAAGTGTTAGTTCGGTTGAATGGTCTGGCTAGATTGACATCAACTACAAACAAGTTTTTACTCCGGTTACATCGTGATTTTGGATCAAATACAGCATTCTATAGGTTGTTTCATGAATACAAAGTGGTTCTTACAAGGTTTTCTCCAGAAAATGCAAGGCATAGCACAAAATGGAAAAAATGTGTTTTGCAAAAACACATAAAACAAAATACTATGGATTAACCAAGTACGAAAATGAGAGAAACAGAACAGATTTCTAAAGCTTACCAGATAGAGAGGAAGGAATTGGACGTTGAAATGGGCACTGGAAAGATTCACGAGCTCTGCGGTTGCAAGCTTGAAAAGCAGAGAAGAAAGAGAAGGTGAATAGTGAAATGGTGAATTCAAATTGCTAGGGTTTTGTTTTGTAGAAGGAAGGACAAAAAAAGAGCGGGACTGTTCAAAAAACACGAAGTACGAAGACGGCGTGACAGCTGCATTGGGCCAATCAGAGTGTGCCACGTGTCCTTGGAATTAGAAGCGATTCAGTTGCTGTGATTGAAGAGACGTTTTGACCGGACAGCTAGAGCCCGGTGTAAATTTAGCTTGGCTGGAAAGGCTAAACAGTTTTAGCTCGGCTGGAAAGGCTAAACAGTTTTAGCTCGGCTGGAAAGGCTAAACAGTTTTTGCACGGATGTAAAAGCTTAAGAGTTTAGCCCGGTCGTAAGACTAAAGTTTTTAGCTCGGCTGGTAAAACAGGTAATCCCTATCATGCTACGCAGATGGAATTAAGGGGCAATTGAGAGGGAAATTTATATGAAAATTGGGCCGAGCTGGGTAATGGGCCGTTATGGGCCACAGTGCGAAGGGCTGAGTAAAAAGGCGATAGTTTAGTCCTAGGAGGCCTTAAAGATAGTTCGGTCCCAGGAGGCCTTAAAGATAGTTCGGTCCCAGAAGACCTTAAAGTTAGACCGGTCCCGGAGAGCCTATTGTTATCTCGGTCCAGGAGAACACTGCGGATAGCTCGGTCGTCAAGTTGCCATACTCAGAGTTAGCCCGGCCGTGGCATAGTGCAGCTAGCTCGGTCAGAACCATGCTAATTGTTAGCTCGGTCTAAACATGTCATGGTTTATACATGAGGAACCGAGGTGAGAGCAGTGAAAGGAAGAACCAAACTAGATATAGTTCGGTCTACTCTGCGGCTCAGCATAGCCATGCTTACCTCGGTCATATCGGAATCCAACCATAGTAAAACCATCTCACTTGGTTTAAGCAGTGAGGGGGGTGTTGGAGGATAAGCATTATCTTTCAAGAATGTGATTCCTAAGAGGACTCTACATAGAGGAGTGAAAGTCCTACTAGGATTGTGCCACACGGAACCTACAAAAGCTCACAAACATCACCTATGGAGGGGTAACACAACTTTGATTCCCGAATACACAGAGCTTTTTGTCTATTTGTCTATTTTTCTGACTTAGGCATCGGAGAGATATCCGGCACACACCCGCCGGCTAGCTCACGTTTGTGTTTTCAGGGAGTAAAACGACGACGTAAGGAGGAGCGCAATCTTGATCAACAGGATTATACGAGAAGGTTTGTTTCTTTCAGCCCTACTTGGATCCAATAAAGCCGCGATGGCGACAAGGACCTTTGTGACTGGATCTGGAGAGAGAACGTGAAGAGAGATAAGAGAGGGAGGTTTGTTTTGGGAAATGGCGGTCAAATCTTCTCAGATCCGGCAGAGCCACCACCGGAGGAGAAAGAGCTGAGGCAGTCGTCGCGACCTCCTCTCCAGTTGGATTATGCGATCAAGCCATGAGAAGAGAGAGGAGATGAAGAGAGAGAGAGGAGGGTTTGGTTTTATCCGTTTCCACCGTGTATACCATATATAGTTTGGTTATTTTCCTGGAGTTTGTCCTCATGGACAAAGTATTTTAAGAGTGTGGACCTTTCGACAAAGAAAATCTAAAATTAGATTTATGGACCGAGTGCCCAATCATGTATTATGGGATAGTGCTGGTAATTTTGAATTTGAATTTTATTAGTTGATGGACTAACCAATTAGATTTTTAAATTTTAAAAAAAAATACAAAAAGAATTTATTTCTACATCAATAAACAAACACATTCTACTAGCAGTAACCTGTGCTATGCACAGGCAAATAGTAAAAGGTAGTGAATAATATTAAATATATTAAAAATTAACTACTAAATATTATGATATTAATTTAAATGGGTATTTAAAGAATAGATCTTAGTAGCAAGAATCGTGGAAGGGACTCACATTTCTGAGGAAGAAACGCGATTGTGTGCTTTTGAGGAAGAATTGTATAAGAATCGCAATTCTGATAGGAGAGAAACGCGATCTCCAACTATCAATGTCTCTTTCTCTTGATCTTCTTCTCTCTCACGATCTCTATCTTGATCTCCTCTATTTCGATCTCCTCTCTCGATCTCTCTGTCTCAATCTCCTCTCTCTTTCGATTGTGCTGTGCATGTGTGAGATGAGAGGAGAGAAAAGAAGAGAAGAGATAGTCTCCATCGTTGTGTTGTGCTGCAGCTACTCTTCTCATAGGAGAGAAGAGAAGAGAGATAGAGTTGGACTAACTTGGGTGGTATGCTAAACCCAAATGAGTTGGACCCAAATAAATAAATAAAAAGTTTGGGCCTATTTATAAACTTTGTTCAACAATAAAAATTTAGGCCTTTTAGTTGGGATAACTTTTTTTATTAAATAACATGGGATGTTATATGACTTATCCATGTGATCATATTCATAAAAATAAATAAATAATAATAATAATAATAATAATAATAATAATAATATAATAATATTATTATTATTATTATTGGGATACTTTTTTTTTTTTAACTCATCTTTATATATAATAAATATATTTTAAAAATAGCTATTTAATATGAACTCTACCCTTTTCATTTATAATATATATATATAATATATGTCAATTGAAAAAAAAATATATAGATAAGTAAAAATATTATCAATAAAAATAATACATAAGCACTCCCAATCTACGACTCTTCTAAGTGGCCACGGTCCCACGCTCCCACCCCCGTTTCGTGTAACTAATAAGGAATAGATTTGAGTGAACTTACTATGTCTATATTTTATTTGTCGGGCCAATTCTATTTGTTTGAAAGACACTCAATTGAAAAAATTAAACTAAAAAGAAAGAGCAAGAGTGAAATTCTGTAAAATATAAAATAAAGATAAAAATAATAAAGTTTAAATTTGAAGATAAAACTATAAGAATATAGGAGGAGAAAATTAAATAAATCTTATAAAAAGGATAAACACAACTGAAAAGGAAAAGCAAGAGTAGAATTTTGTAAATATAAGATAAAGATAAAATAAAAAATAAAATAAAAAAATAAGTTTAAATTTCAAGATAAATTATAAGAATATAAAAAGAGAAATAAGATAAATACTTCAAAAATGAGGTAGAGAGAAATTCGGTAAACATCAAGATTGAAAGAAAAAAAAAATTTCAAGTTCAAATGTAAAAATTTAAAAATAAGATAAGATAAACTTGAAAAAGAATATAAAATCGAATATATATTTTAATTTATATATATATATATTTCAATTTATATAAGTTTTAAATATTTGTTGATTTGTATTTTTCTATTAATTTATTTAAGTCATTATGTGAGTGTGAGATTTTTGTTGGTTAATTTATTTAAGTTATGGATATTTGTAATTTATTTTAAGTAATTTAAGTTATAGATATTTGTGGATTTGTATTTTTTTTAATTTATTTTAAAAATTATGTGAGTGAGACATTGTTGTGGATTTATATATATTTTAATTTATTTAAGTTATGAATATTTGTAATATATATATATATTAATTTATTTAAGTTATAGATATTTGTGGGTTTGTATTTTTTTTATTAATTTATTTTAGTCATTATGTGAGTGGGAGACTTTTTTCTTTTTTTCTTTTTTTAAATTTATTGAAGTTATGGTGGGAAAAAATTTATGGTCAAAGTAAACACTATTAATGTGGAATAAAATAAAAAATCAAAATAATTTGTTCTTTTAAATAAATTTGATTGATTTTGGGTTTGTTGATTGACTAAAAGGGCGTACCCAGTGTCTATTGTTTCGGATCTATAGTTATAAATATTATAATGTATTAAAAATATTATCCAATTATTAATGATTTTAACATAACATTGTTAAGAATGTTGCTCAAAATACAATAAAAAATGCATATAATGGAAAGACAACCGTTGTGACATTTTGTCGAGCACCTTGCAGACACAAAATATATAGTATGATTCATCTTTGCTATACACAGAGAAGCTATACAGATGAGAGAAAAAACAATACAAAGAAGAAAACATAAATCCAATTGAGATACAATGCCCCAAGTTTTATTACTTGAATACTTTTACCAAAATCTTGATTATAGTCCATTCCCATAATATAAAATGTGGAAGCTACAATCATTATCGTAAATAAGCAATAGAATATATACATATGATGCAACAGTGGATTATAGTTTTTAAAAATGCCCTTGCACTAATGATTGTGGTTTCTCACCTAGGTGAGAAAAGAAAAAAATGATTATACTTTCTCACTATTATGTTTAGATGAATAAAAGAGAAAAGAATGTGATTTATCACCTATCTTGTTTGGATAGAGTAAGTAAGAGAAAGGAAAAGAAAGTGTTTTATTTCATTTTACCAAAATAACCTTCCATGTTAATGGCCAGTGATAGAGTTGAGTAGAGAAGAGAATTCATATAACCAACCCCATTTGATGGGACTTAAGCTTGGTTGGTTTATTAATAAGTTATTTTTTTCATAAGGGTAATTTTGGTATTTTAAACAAGTTTCATTAAACCCAATTCTTTTCTCACCAAATCTCACCACTTTTGGTGAGAAACAAAACACAGGTTTGGTGAGAGTCCATTTCTCACAATCTCTCATAATTTCTCAGCTTACTTAACCATCCAAATTTCTCACCCAACCCCTCCATCCAAATAGAGTGTTAGGCTCACAATTACATAAGTAAAAAGGGTTTGACTCTTGACAAATACAATGGCATTCTACCTACACATAAATTGGCCCCGTGACCGAAGAAGACAAAAGGAGCCTTCCTACTCCAAGTAAAATCTCCAACTTTGCATGTAATACCCCTGTTCCGTAATATGTTAATTGGTCCTTAAAATGAGTGTGATTATGTGGTTAATATAATTTTGTGTGCCATCAAGTGAAAATATGTGGTTTTGAATTTCTATCTGTTCACCATAGGAATGTCTATTTGATTTTCTGCTTTGGAAATTAAATTGAAGGCCTTATCGGCCACAGAACCCGAAATTGATTGCGCTATTATGATTGGCATAATTTTTAGAGCCTACGGTGAAATTTAATTGAAAATTGATTTGGATCAAATTAAGTTGATTAAATTAGTGAATTAGTGCCCCATTACTTTATTATTATTATAATGCCAATAGTGGGTTTTGTTGGGTAAGGGCACTACACCCTCTATTCTCTCTTCTTGCTTCATTGACTGATTTGGGACACAAAATTAGAGGAGAGTCGGCTGTAGAGAGAGAGAGAGAGAGAAGAGAGTTGTGCAATTTTAGCTTAAAGCTTGGGAACCTTGAAGATTATCCAAGAATTTGTTATAGATTGTGAGGATTAAAGCTTCTAGGTGAGTAATTCTTGGATTATAGTTTGTAATTTCGTGTATTCAAGCTAGTTGGATGATCAAGAGTAAGATTGAAATGAAATTGGGTTGGTTTTGTTGAATTGAATCTGATATGTGCATGCATGTAAGAAATTGCTTTGAAATTGCATGTTTGAGCACAAATATGTATAATCCATGTGAAATATTAAAGGAAACTCATGTTTTGACCACCTCTTCACCAATTAAGTTGAGAATGATGAGCATCTCCCACATGCATGTACAAATCATGGGAGTGTAAGTCTTGAATGTTTGAATTTGAGCATGTTGGTGATGAGTTGACATATTTTGGGACATGCATGTAGATAAATCAACAAATTGAGCTTCCTAATGTTGTAATCTTGTATTGGTACCATGTTAGTATGTGTATATGTGAAATTTGAGCCTTAGCATGCATGAAATGTGGTTGGAATGTTGAATTTGAGCTCAAGAACACAATCTAGAAAACCCAGAATTTTGATGTCCGCTCGAGCGGGGTAATGGCCACTCGAGCGAGTGAGTTCACGCTCGAGCGGGGGAGCTACTTAGACAGGCATTCCGCTCGAGCGCCCTATTCCACGCTCGAGCTTATTTTTCATGCAACCAGTACTTTTGCAGGCCTTAAGGGTCCGCTCGAGCGGGGAAGTCCACGCTCGAGTGGGGAACCTGTTTTCTGAAATTTTGAAAATGCATTCTGTGTTTTGTTTTTCCGTTCCCCTTCACTTGTAAGCACTCTTAGGCATACATTGAGCATTGTAATTGAGTTAAAGAGATAAGAATGAAGCCTAAAGAGGAAAATGTGAATTTAGAACGGATTGAATTATTTGTGACCCATACGTGTTATGTGATGTGTAGGGTCAAGCTCCAGGGCAAATCTACCAGCCGATCACTGTGAGTAATATCTGACATATGTTATTGTCAAATTGCTACTTCTATGTAAGTTTGTAAAGTTCATTAATTTGAATGGTGGACACAGTTTGATATGAAAGGCCTATGAGCCAGTTTGATATGAAAGGCCTATGAGCCAGTTTGAAATGGAAGGCCTATGAGCCAATTTGATATAAAAGTTTGAAAAGGCCTAAGAGCCAGTTTGACATGAACGGATGAATGGACCTAAGGTCATTTTGATACAAATGAATGGACCGAAGGTCGTTTTGATAGAAATAAGTGGACCGAAGGTCGTTTCGACATACATGAATGGACCTAAGGTCGTTTTGACATGAATGAGTGGGCCGAAGGCCGTTTTGACATGAGTGTATGGGCCGAAGGCCGTTTTGACGTAAACAAATGGGCCGAAGGCCATTTTGACAGAAATGAACGGGCCGAAGGCCGTTTTGACATAAATGAATGGGCCGAAGGCCGTTTTGACATAAATGGAAATCTGAAGGGGCCAAGGGCCAAAATGTTTGAAACTACAGTCACTTGATTTGAATTTCGTATAGTTATATATATCTGTTAAATAGAAATATGGATTGGGCCCAAGGCCGTTTGGAACATGTTGTTCTACATTGTTATGTAATTTCTGTATTGGATATTATTCACTAGGTTGTCGCTCACGCTCATTCATGTGTTTGTAGGTGAGCCAAGAGAAGTCCAAACCCAGCCCCAGTGAAGTCTGTGAGGAACAACAAAGGTTTTTGGAGAGTCAGCCCTTGTGTCTCACGCACGAGACCCATCTTCGCCCTTCCGTTATGCATTTATATTTTGTCATGTTGGCGAAGTTTTTGTATATGTCCATATATAGTTTTCATGGGTTGACTTAGTCTTGAATGATCCTGTCTGTACAAAACATTATGGTACTGTATTCTGTTGTGAGTTATTAACGTGTATTTGTATGGAATGTTATGATGTGCATATAAGCACGGCTCTATGGACAAAGTTTCAAATTGCTTCCGTTTGGCCCCCATGAACTCTGTTAAAATACGTTTGGTTTGGTTTGAGGCCGTAGGTAATCTCATGATTACTGGTCGGTTATGTCCTTAATCCACGGGGGCGGGTTCGGGTCATGACACTACACCTGAAAAGTTATCAATAACGTGAGATGAACATATAGTCCAGTAGAGTTCCTAATAATTCTAATTAATATAGTATAGTATAGTATATGTATATGATCATGAAACTTCACATAAATACATATATCATTAGTGTTCACCTTTTTGATATCCAAAATATACATATACGTAGGTAATCTTTTCACAAAAGCCATTCTTTTATCATTTCAAGAATGGTACAGCGCACCCACTTTACCAATCGCTAGCTAGAAGGAAATTGATACCTCTCATTCGAAGTGCAAACTACTTTACCGAATGCTAACCTGAAGGAACTTGGGACTTCTATGTAGCACTTTCACTACATATCTCAACATTAATTATATCACTTTCATTATATACTAGCCTACAAAATTATAAAACACTTAAGGGTTCAATTTGCCTAATTCCATAGCCATTCTACACAAGCAATGCAATCCCCGACTGATTGTCAAAATAGATATCTCTAAACAATATGTAAAATGTAACTTAACCGACAATGTCACGCCCCAAATTTTATTACTCGGATAACATTACCAATATTCATTAATTAAGTTCATTTACAAATGACAATTCATCCTTTGATGAAATGATAAATAATTAAATATGCATGTTCCCTCTCGTGATACAATAAAAACATTTACATACGAATAAAAGGAATACCCTTAGGCTTACAATAAAATAGAGGACACTACTCTTTACAAAAAAATAGCACTCAGCCAAACAAACAAATGAAGTAGTATAATCCATCACTACATCACACTTATGAAATGGTAAAACCCATTGTTTGATCTTCAAATCCGAAAAGCATTCTCTGTACACATGTACAGGCAGGGGATGAGCAACCACTAGCTCACCAAACAATCTCATATTAAAACATTAGAAGATATGCGAGTACCAAAATAGTCATACATGTACATGAAATCATATCATGTCAAAACCATATGATTCTATTACATAATCTCTTGAACCTAATTTATTTTAATTAACCACAACTAGTTAATTTAAATAAATAAACATGCTTCAATAGCAACATGACATCCTTTTCAATTCATTCAAATACCCATTTGTCAATTGAATCAAATAGTTAAACAATTCATAATGACATTTAATAAAGCATCCATACATTTTATACAGTCTTATGAAATGAATGCATATGCCATGTCATGCTCAAAATATTTTTCTCATCTTTTAAAAATCTTATACACAATGTCAATTTGAAAACATATTAATCCAACAATTTCAATAAAATTCCAAGGTGGTAAATACGACTCAGGTAATCCCTAGGCTGGTGTTTGCAAGTAGACTATACAAGTACGACCAAATTGTCATTTTTACCGGTATTAACCGGAAGGCTCGACACCTATCCGCGCGGGTTTCTGGTCTTTCACCATGGACACTCAGGCCAACTTAACCAATACCAACTACACCCCTTATCTGGACTTACTAACGTATTTACCAAAAACAAAACAATAGATCTTGTTTCACAAAACAATTTCTCTTTTGAAACCATAACCTTCCAATGCAAGATTAAAAATCAATTTCAATAGTGGTTCGAAAAATGATAATGCAAAATGTACAATCCTTCATATGATTCTGTAGACACCCCATTTTTGACCGACCTTAAGACTCAGACGTCACCGATTGAGCGCTTGGTGATGTTGCATATCGTGCTCGTATGGTCCCTTGTATGCTTGCTTGCCTCCTATTTTGAGCCTTACACCTAAGTTCTTGTTGCATGCTTGTTTTGGCCTTCTAGCCACTGGAATCCAGTGGATTTCCAGTGGCTTTGATGCTGTTTTGAGCTTCCAAATTAGAGAGGGGTGACCCCCTCTCACCTTGGTTTGTTTGACGGCCATCTTGGCCTTCCAAAGCGACCCCATCTTGCATGCTTCTTAGTAGATTTCTAGGGTCAATTTAGTGAGTTTTGAGACTATCATATTTTATTTTCAAAGTGGGTTTGGGGCTGCCACATGTCTATCTTATATGTGCCTAAGAATCCCTTGTATGGCCCTCTAAAGCAACTCATCATTTTGGCATGCCATGGTTGCATATCAGTGGTTATTTGGGCCTATTTTCATATGATTTATTCACTGATTTTTGATGGTTTCGTCAGATTCCATGTGCATCTTACACTTGCCATGTAAACCATGTTTGTTGGTCAAATTTGCGTACTATTTTAGGCCACCTTGCTAGCACCTTTTGGCCATACTCTAAACTGGAAAAGTTCATGTTTTGGGACTGCCTTGACTCTGTCTTCTTGCTTCATGTTCAAATAATGCATGCTTTGTATAGCTATAAGTCATTCCATGTGCCTAGTTTTGAGTTTTGGGGTTCACCTCATGCATCGGGTGCCATATTGCCATGCTTCGAGACTGTTTAGCATCATGTTTTAGTGCTGAAATTTGCATGTATGTTCCATGTCTTGCCATGCTTTGGTAGAGTGGCATTCGTGCCTTAGGTTCGGTCCTCGATTTGCGTGCATGCGTGCACGCATTTCAAGTGTCTCATTTCCATCTTATGGCCTCCTATGTGAGTGTGGCTGAGGTCCACTCATGTTGGTGTAAATCCATTATGCATTGTGTATGCCATCTCATTTCATAGCATTGTGTATGCTAGGTTGTATGTTAGTGCATTGTGTATGCCATGTTACCTCGTGCATCGTGTATGCCATTTCATAGCATTGTGCATGTTAGGTTGTATCTTAGTTGCATTCATGCATGTCATGCATATTGTATTGTGTTTGGGATAGGAGTTAGCCCGAGCACGGGAAACGAGGTACGTTTCGTACTCCGAGTGACGGAACGTGTCTCAATTCCCCAATCGCTGACACTCCGGATTACCCATGATGGAGTTTAGGTTTTGTTGTGTTTTCAATGTGCATTCATTTCATATTGAGTCGTGCAATTCGACTCCTCGGCCATCATGCATTGAGATGCGTGATTGGTGGCACGAGGATCGAGGTGTGCATACATATGTGAAAATACATTGCCATGCCCCTTTCTTGCTCTCTATTACAGCAAATCAAAAACCAGCAGCCTTCCGGAGCTTGGCGCGCTTTCCAAGAACAATTGCAAACAGAGGTTAATTGGGGCATCGCGATGGATTTCTGCGCCGAACATGCATCATTCATCATCCGGAGCGGAGTCGAGGCAGTCCCTAGCTTGCATGCTAGTTTAATGCTTTCCTAGATTAATTTGTCAATTAATTAGGGTTTTGTATTTATTCGGACTGTATTTATTCGGGACTGTATATTATTCTTTTGGACCCTCCGAGCGAGGGCAATGTTGTAATAAGTGTGCGTGTGTGTGATGTATGTCTTCCAACCCCACGTCTTTCTTCCCTTTTATTTACCCGCTTATGATGGTTAGATTAGGGCATGTTTCGATTAGCATACAGTATGATAGCATGTTTGCATTCATTCATCTGTTTTGCACGCACCGGGCTCGGTGCATCATACTAACTGCATTTGTATTTCAATTCCAAGTTGAATACATGTTAGCTGTAGCATTCCATATGCCATGTTTACAATAGTCGAGCCTGCTATAGTTGCATTATTGCATGTGTTGCATTAGGCATTTCTGTATAGTTAGGATCGTGCATGGATTTCTAACGTAGTTTCTGTTTTGGCTTGGAGTACTCGGTAAGTTTTTACGCTTTAGCATCCTTGCATGTGTGTGAGTGACTGCCATGATAGCATGCTTACCATGAGGCTATTTGCTTATGTGATATAACTGCCTGAATGCTTGTGGGTGAAGGTTGGGTTATTTGGATTGGAAAAATGCATTGACTGTGAGTTTTAAGCCCACTAGATAGTGGCAAAACCATCTTTTTTAAGCCCACCTGAGAGTGGCAAAATCTGCATTTTAAGCCTACTTGCGAGTAGCAAACCATCTTTCAAAAACAAACATGAAATGTTTTGTTCCAATTCAGGCGACCCGGTCTATACTTGTATGCTGTGCGCATCACATAGTAAATCTAGGCTAATAACCGGAATAAGAATGCATAAGGTTTTCAAAACTCGATATCATGTTTAGTAGAGGCCGATCTTTGATCGGGCGAGTGGGGGTGCTCACGAAGTGACCTTCCCCAATCGTACCCAAGTTCCCGAGCCGAGGCAACTTTGGTGATGACGGACACGTGGCCTTAGGCAAACGAGTCAGGGTTTCCTAAATTTCCCCAAAAATAAAATATTTAGGTGGCGACTCTGTATCTGGCAAAGCAGTCCATGTTTGGCACTTCTTTCAAAAAAATATTTTCTCAAAACGATTTGCCGGATTTGGACTCTTTGGTTCAGATTACGAACCGTGACAATTTAAGTCCTTGAACTGTAGTGAGCCCAAGATGAACGGAACGGGGACTCATACCCTCCCGGGCGTTCGGGGACGTCTATAGTTTCTGGCGACTCGCTGTGGACTTAGAGAACTTGACTCGAACCCATATATCTGGTTTTGACTACACTTGTGTTTTTTTGCATTGCATTTGCATTGGTGCGCCTAGGACACCGTTTGCCATCTGCTATTCCTGAACGGTTTGCCGGAGGCTTGTCTTGTCAAGGCATGACCATAAGGCTGACCGGTTGTGGGCTCTGCCAGTATGGGAACACAAACCCCGGTTTTACGGGGCACCTTTTGACCATTCGACCTAGTGCATATCGAAATCCGTAGTGACCATTCCAAACTAGGACAGGTTGCTTACCTGATATAGGTTGTTTGAAACCGCTACGTGCGTAGTGAAACCCTAGCTCCTGACAAAATAGGACAGGGAAACCCTACCCCAACATAGGGGTGTTTTGGCTCTCACTTATCTGTTATGTGCTGTTAGAGTGCGTCTCTACAGGGAAATGCATGTATCAGTTTATGAGTTTGGGCATCAGGCCTGCGGACATCAGTCAGTGTTTGAGAATCAGTTATCTGCGGGTATCAGATTCAGTCTTCGGGGACAGTGATTCAGGGATAATGGTCAGTGTTTGAGGGCAGTGTGTATTCAGCGTATCAACCATGTGTTGTTATGCCCAGCTGTGTGTTGTGTATTTATTTTAAGCTGTTATGCTGTCCATTTATCTGGTTGTTTATTTCCTTATTGCTTTATTTATCTTTTGCTAGGACAGTTTTAGCACAATTGCTTCCGACCCAGTAGATATTCCCCAAGCACTTTGGACAAGAGGTCGTCGGCTCAATCGATCTGAGGATCTGGTTGACGGACAGCCAGTGTTCCATTCTCTACCCCCGGTTGTCAGGAGAAGGCCGAGAAGGCGTAGTGTGTCTGAACAGAGGTTACCAGAGCAGTGGTCTACCTTAGCAGTGAACAGTCGGGTTGAGGTCCCAGTTTCTGCCATAGAGATACACATACCAGTCAGTCACCAGGATCAGCAGAATATAGCTGAAATGGAAGAAATGATGCGCCAAATCCAAGAGAGTATGAAGCAAATACAGGAGGACGCTGTCCGCCAATCAAAATTCTCTAAACAGCAGGCCACAATCATGGCCCAA